>JAADXH010000530.1:0-20929 GCA_023337595.1 Globisporangium camurandrum
CGCAGGCATTTGTTGGCAAACTTTTGATTTTCGCACTAGACTCGCTTGCTGCAAAATCTAAAGTGATTGGCGGAACCACTGTGTTTGTGTGATTCGATTGGTGCACTTCACGGTCGCAGATTGTGAGTCAAGCCTTCACAAAGGTGAAAAAGTGGGTGTCCATATAATTATTAGTTGGACTGTAATGCTACGTTCAGTTCATGTGGCAAACAAACGTTTTACGACGACTTCTAATACACCCATTTCAATTATCGTCGACACAAGCGTGCGTGGTCTGCACATTCGGATTCTATTTTAAGCTGGATGCGCGTCTAGCGTGCTACTGGTCGCTTGTCTACTTTTCGTTCCTTTTTGCTATCTATCCGGTGCTATTGCATCGTATTGATTTGATTTATCAAATCAAATCAAACATTTCTTGCATGAGATCTATCAGTACCCGACCACGCTCTCTCGTGCGAGCGGGGTGGGCACCGCGAAATTGATATTATTTGCAAAAATGACGGTTGCACATGCATTCTTACAAAATCAAGCACAAATCGTTGGATGAGTGGCTTGAGCCGAGTTTGTTATGATGGTACAGTATCACGTTTACGTACATGGTTTGATGATGGTGCCTAGCTTACCGATGAAATGTGTAACACAACAGCAACATCTATTGTTTGAATTTTGACCAGTACATTGACGAAAATGTACATGTATGTTCTTTGTATGACCCCTTCATATCTTTACTATTTTCAGCAACTCTATTTTGCTGAAACGTATTGATTCTATGTTCTATTACTTTCGTGTACCGAACATTACTTGTATCAATTGTTTTGAGAAACAATGTCTCAATCTGCCGCATTATTTCTTTTTATAGATCCATTTACAGAATCATGGTATAAGGACAAACTGCAGATATACACGATATGACGATTAGATCAGCTACACAATATACTCTTGTAATATCGAGAGACATTGGTAAAAACGAAATAATACACAATCTGTAACGGGCCAACAGTCCGTTACTGTCTTGATAATGCATGTGAGGAAGCAAATTTAACTATGAAGAAATATATTAAATCGTCGGTCCATTGAATGACCAAAAAAATCGCATGATGCAAGTGTTACACAGTGATGGGCTCAAATTGGTGCTGCGATACCCAATTGACCAACCAATCACCAATTTACAAGCAAGCACACCAACACAGACTTTTGACGTTGATGTGTCATGACTAAAAATATAGCTCACTAATAACCAACTAAAAATGTTATGTTATAAAAGTTAAAGTAACCGGGTATTAAACAAACCGCTCAACATCCCCCTCTTAAAGTGCGAGACATACATTGTCGCAATCACCTAGAGGAAAAATCTAAAAGCAAAATCTGGAAACATGTAATTAACTGAAAAACGCGCTTGACTAATCCGCAAAGAGAATCGGCGATCGCAAAAGCGCTGAACGGCAATGAGCGCGACGCGTCGGCAAATTGCAGGTCAACCAAAAGGCAACGCGGTACACGGAAGAGGACTGCACACGCGACGCACAACGCGACTTGTTTAGCAGCATTGATGGCGGACACTCCGCGAGCGCAACAAAGACAATGAGCGGGCACGTGTTGGTCGATTCAGCACCGACACTCGCGACGACGACTGGCGACGCGACGACATTAGTGGCGGCTAACAAAGTTGCTGCACCCGCGTCGGATACGACCGTACGGCCGATTGCACACCCAACTGCTGTGGTCGCTGCAAGTGATGCTGCGACAATGACCATCGACACACCGAGCGACACGACTGCAAGCAACACCACAGCCATCAAACACCTTCCACTTGTGTTGGTGACTACTGCAACAACGCCTGCGATTGTCTCAGTAGTCACGAACGAGTTGTACGTCGTCAATAATGCAATGCAAAGTTCTGTGGTCGACGAGCAACTCCCAACTACGTCGACGACACTTGCGCCGATTCCCACGACTGTTGCAGCAATCTTGATCAAGCTGCGCGTCACCAATGAACCGAATACTGCGTCGAGTGCGAACACGGCACCGACTATGATCGAGTTGGTGCCCAGTATCTCATGTACGACGCCAAGGGTCAGTCACATCGTCACTCCAAGAAACAGTACGTCCACTCGATCGCTTGACGATCGCACCGCAGTAAACACTGACATCAATCGTACGACGGACACGCAGGTGCCGTCGTTGATCGATATACGGACATTTGGACCTGGTGGAACGTCGAACACAAACACTGCAGCTGCGACTGCAACAGCAGTGCCGTCGTCCGTCGACACGATCAGCTCGGCGGTAACGAAAACGTCGTTCATAAGTCCACCGTTGACCGTAGCTGCTGCGTGTGGAGATACGAGAGCGACAAACATCGGTGCACTGCCGACGCAGACGGCAACGAGCGCCGCGACGAACATCGGCGTTGACACGCAGCCGACACAGGCAGCATCGAACGCTGCGACGCCGATCGGTGTCGTCGCACAGCCGACGCTAACGACTGCGAACATCGTGACGACGTCACAGCTCATGAAATACTAATTGTACGACGCTCTTGGCGCGATCGCTCGCGAGTCGAACGACGTGATGCGTGATGACTTTCGACGCTACCGTAACGCGTACGGCAAGATCATTGATGTCGAGGTTCGCGCACTAACCCACTCATAGAACTCGTTCGTCTGGCCGTGGAACACGAAGAGCTCTTTCGGTGGGTTTGCGTAAGTAAATCTCTGCTAAATTTCCTGTGACACAACTAGCATTTTTACTAGTAGTGGTGATGTGAGATTCGACGCTATAAACAGTTTACACAACTATTAACATATGTTGTCTCCTATATTTTGTGCGGGTCTTGACGTGTAACTCTGACTCAGGTATGCGCTTGAGTGCGCCTCTTTTTCAATTTAATTCCTTGTACTGGGTTTCAAATAATTGGGAATCGATAAATATTAGTATTATGTCGCTGCTCAGTAACCACAGTCATTTAGACTTCCCGACGTGATGAATTATAATATACTTGCAATACTGTTGATATATGTACTATAGACTACCAACTTCAAATAGTTGTTATCATGCATATTTTAGTCGTTATATAAAGTTATTTGAATGTGCATTTCGAATTTGTTTGACATGAACAGTTTATCCACATACATGATCTTGGGAATATTTGTTGTTAAATATATATTGAGCTTGTCGTGCTTTAGGCATATGAATTGCTTCATTGGCATAACATTTGTGGTTGTGTCAGTTAATTGTGTGCTTGTGTTCTTGTGTGACTGTATTTTACCGTACTACGTGGGTGTTAAATTCCATTTTTGTGCTTAAAATGAGTGCGAGAGCAACGTATACGTGAACTAAGCTTGAGCGCCAAACAGTAACTTGTATGTGCAATAAAGCTACGATTTTTTGTTTGCGATTTTGTCAGTTCGACAATTTCGAACCACTTTCCGGAATAGTTAAAAGTTGATAAAAATTGCACTTCTGGTTCATTGCGCACATTTAATTACATATTGCATTGTCGATCTGATGCAAGCAGTAAAAATGGCCCTGAGCGGAAGCACAAGTCAATTTCGGCGCGATGCAATGACTGTGCAATGACAGCGAGCATGTTGCTCAACTGTTGGCTTATATACGTTAGTAGTTAAGTTGCTTTGCAACTTTTAAATCGCATAAATACATATTTGTGTGATACACTAAACCTTACCACTACTACGGGACCTTGATGTCGTGCAGTATACTGTCACTTCCTTTCTAGCATACTCTGTTTAGGTATTTGAAGTGATGGAATAGTGAAGCTTTTAACAGCGCATCCAAACATCTTCCATTAATATAAATAAATCAGTTGTACTCGAATACAGCGCGTCGTAATACTATACACGCATTAAGTCAATTTAATGCAGCAAATAGTAAACACAAGCTAGGGACCGAATACCGACCAGGGCAGTTGCCGCCACGCGGTCGCCTACAACGAATCTTCGAACAAGAAATCTCGTAGTACGACACGACTGCAACTGCAATGAAGTCGTTAATGACTGGGAATGCCACTAATGGCCGCAGTATCAACGCCAGGAGCATCCAAGAGCAACAGCAGCCAAGAGCAACAATTTTAACATGCACGTGCTTGTGAGAGACGTCGCTGCAGTTGTGCGGCAACAATCCCTGACCTCAAAATATGACAAACAGGCAATTTCAATTGCCGCGCTTTTAACGTTACCTCGAGAGCGAGAGAAGTAACGCCAGCAGCTTCATGCACTAAAGCAACTCCAACTAGATCCCTATGGGTGGAATCAAACATCATCAATGCGTTCAAAGAACAGAGGGGGCTCAATAGATGACAAAGAGAAGGTGCGTCAGCAGATTTCGTCGTGTTACATTTGGTTCAGCAATTCAGTTGACACAGGCATAATCACACTCGAACGTGTTGCTCGTTGGTTACATCTGTGTGCATTTGTACGGATTGACGGTGGTTACTCTGATGCACTGCGCTATCGAGTTAAAGACGCAACTCGGGTCGCGCTTTTATATCGGAGTGGTGATAGATGCAAAACTGCTTGTAGAAAGAATTTAATAGTGAGATTGATCTGCTCGGAATTGAAGTCCACGCTTGCAACTGCTACACCAACGCCGGATCATGCAATTGAATTCGTATGTCGCTGTCAGCATAGACTTTGTGACCTACTAATCGTATACTAGCGCAAGATGCGATTGACTGAATGTGTGTCACTATTCGTATATTAGGGCAAGTTGTGATCGAATGAGTTTGGTATTTTTTAGGCTTAATGAAGCCTCGAGAACTTCGGTGGCATGCATATATTATAAGGTAAAATCACTATTGGAATCCCACAGCAGCAAACGTCGCATCACAACAACAATATTAACAACAACTGACTCATTTCACCGTTGCTTATGACATTATACAGCTTTCACGTGGTCAGATATACCACAACCTAGCTGTCCAACTCATGATGTAAAGGCATAGATTTGCGATCAACACGGCAACTTGATCAACGGTCCTGAGGAGTTTCTCCACCGAAACATAGACGACGTGTTTGTTGAGGACAGTGTTTTAGGTGAAATTCCGGTCTTTTACAGTTGCAACCGCTCTGGGATTGAAGCATAGATAGTACGTCATCGCAATGCGACATAGTAACCACCAGAGCATCGTGCAGAAGATGCAGCAGAAGCTCATCTCACTATCACCCACACTGATGAAAAGCGTTCACATCGGCATCGATGCGAAGCCTCATGCTTAAATCGGTTCGCGAACACCGGCGGCTTTTACATAGCACAGCAGCAGGGCACGCTGCAAAATCGATGGCTGCCACTGTTTCGCACATCAAAAAACTTATGCAATAGCACGGCGGTGAAAAGCGGTGTACTGAATCAGGATGTGCAGTGAGTGCGCGAGCGCGCAGTATAACTGCATTTTTCCTGCTGACAACTGCATTGGACCTGCCCTGTCCGGATACAGCGAGGCTAATGGTAAGGATGTATCGGATCAGTTTAGCGAAAAGCGCCCCGCGTTAATCCTCGTGTCGCACCCAAAATCGAATCCATGCAGATTTTCACAGTCGACGTATGCGTTTGCTACATGTTCTACGGATTGTTGATGTGTTTTGCGGGCTCGTGCAGGTGAAAGCTAGCGTGTATGTCCTACTTCATATATCTAGAGTTGGTTTTGCGATCTCGTGCAATCGATGATGACGAAAAGTTAAACAATGTTAATAGCGAATGTCGATAGCGATCTTGCCATTTCAAGGTTGGTGACGCTCTTTTGGCCTTGATGAGTTTTTACAAAAGTATTTAAAATCATGAAATCGAAACGATTATGATGTGGACATGTAAACAAATTCATTATTGCAAGTTTTTCTTGGTCGTGTAATTTCACTCTGCATACGTGTGTAATATCAAATGGTCGTACATGTGCACTTTGAACAATTCAAACCAAATACAGTAAGATGCATATAATCATACGCGTTGTTTAAACATGGTAACGCAAACAACACAAATAAATCAATGACGTAACATAATTTTATACTTACTTAACAGATTTTAATAGTGACCACAGACATACAGAATGCACTATTCGTTACTTTGTTCGAATCCCGTACACGCTGCTTTGCTACATTTACTGTCCAACCACGTTTCATTTCCTCTATCCGCGCATTACCTCAAGCATATGCTACACCGCGCTCACAAATCACAAGCACAAACATCCGCGACGGCATGTACGTCGAGTGGACATTTTTCCAGCGAACGCATGTACGGACGGCATAGATCGTGATCACAGATCATTGCCAGTCATGGGCGTTGCAGTTGATTCGTGCGTCGCTAACACCGGCGTGAGGTCGACGCGACTGCACATCGTCAAACTGTCGTCATAATGATCATGGCCATCATTAAACGGGATAAGCAACTCAAAAGTCAATACCGCAGACCACACATAGCATTGCATGCAAATACATGTACGTATGCATTGCAGAGTCCCCATCAACGCGCACAGTCTCGATCTCTTTCTCCATGCCCGTCGATTTCGCAAATGAGCCTGTCAATTCGCTCGTGCTCGTGAATATGAGACATGATGCGGCGCATATGATTTTTGAAATGTGCTCAACACTCAATAAAACTGTTGATGAACCGGGTGCATCTTAGAAACTGTCTTCGTCTTTTCATTTCGTTTAATTCGTACCTATACAATTACAAATGATGCGGGTGGACAGAGGGGGGTCAGCGCGGCGACTTGCAAGCACCGCAATTATAAGTTTTTATATAAGTCCGATACGGTGAATAAAACAATGTAGCCAATTTCCTATTATTATAACTGTCAATAAAGTTGTGGAAACATCGTGCGAGGCAAAGCTAGATCGGTGCATTGGAAGAGTAACATAAAAAACTCCTTTGGTGAGAACTGGTGTGATAATACAATAATTAATCGCTGAAATGGCCACACAATTCATAAAAGCGTTTTCAGATGCCAAATCGGTCTTGCCCTTCCATACATGTTCAAATATAGCAGAGTAGTATTTCAACATCACGAAAAATAAGTTTGCTTTGATATATTTCACAGTGACGTACGAAAAGAAACAAACACATTTCATAGATAAGTAAAATATTTTACCCATCTGGCGCACACAGCAAACGATGTAGTTTAGAGCGCAAGTGATCTACCTGTACGTATTTTATATGGTGGTTTTGCCAAGCACTGTAATTGAAGCTATTAATGGCTACATATTTGGATGGTCTACATGTCCAACAGTATTGTATAGATGACCAATGAATATCGAATTGTGTAAATGCTTACTTCATATATTGTGCAAGCATCTCATTCCACTGCGTGATGTCATCAAACATAACTAGCGCTTGTAATATCGTAGCTGACAATGAGTGTGCTGTCCATTGAACTAGTTCGACCTGTAGAGTTACCTTTTGGAGAAGAATACTATTTTTGAAATTAGGGAATGTTGTATCAGAATAGTGCTAAACTGATTATATACTGTTTTGACATAAATTGGTTTGAAAACTGAACACGTGTATATCAACATCCCAACTATCACATGGGTTCTAGGAATTTCAACTTTCGTGGTAATCTGTAGTAATGAATGTTCTTGTGCAGTACATATGAAGTTGTGTTCTAAGTTAAATTATACATAATTATCATACAATATATACATTACCATCTTGTCGAATCACGGTCATATCGGGTACTAGGTATATTGCTGTGTCTCAATTGCTGTGGCGATACGGAATATGGTGCGCTCTGATACCAGGACGAGTGCATGCCATACAGCTGTGCAGACGATGCTACTGTACGCATCATTTGATGGACTATCCTGCCATCACGCGTTTGCGCTCGCCGATTCGCTCTAATTACAAGTGAAACAATGGAATGTACATTTTAAATCGACATAGTGTCGAAATCTGTGCAAGTATATATTTAGTAAATCCTCTCTATATGTCTGTACTCTTAACTTCTCCTTATCTTACTGTACTTGATTGCTTTTTTGATATATTATCGCTGTAGTGTTCCAAGCTGTATTTATTACTAAAATGCCTTGCAACCACGATTACAACATTGTATTTGTAGTACTTTCTTATGAACGATTGTCATCAACTTTAGGACCATATTAAAATTCGTGTCTTCCGTCATAGTGCGAAGTTCAGTACGTGTGAAAAACAACCGTTTTCGACTGTTCCGAAACCTCAATTTCGTTTTTTACTATCACAAGTGTGTTGCCTTTTTGTTTTAGTATATATTGAAAGCTGGATGCTCGTCTGGCATTCTGCGACTCGCTTGCCTAATATTCGCGTGTTTGTTGCTACATATACGGCGTCAAATGAAATGGAAATATATATTTCCATTCCGTTCAAGGATGTTTGTGTGTGAATACAAATATGTTTAGTAGCCTTATTCGCTGCCACCTATTCACATGTACTCATGTAAATCTTACAAGCTCAAAAAATATTTGTTGAGATCACTATGTACTGCTCTAAAAGCATGATCCTCTCAATTGACCTCCGCCATTCCTTGTTTGCTGCAATGACTTCAAACACCACGTAGTAGCCTAATTTCTTAGAAATCTCTTTGATCAACCAACGCCCCCTATACTGTAGTACCCATACGTATTTTATGTAAGCCGTATTCTTGAGGAATATCTAAAAGTGCATGGAATTTGCGTTTTGATTTTAACGTGCGTGTTAATAAACACCTTTTGTAATTGGAAATTGCGCGACGTAGTTGTAGTTGACCTATCATATTTTACCAATGGGAACTGAAGCCAATTTTGATATTCGAAACACTGATTATGTAATGTCTGTTTGCAATCTCTTGCGTGCTTATATATATATATTCTTAGAACTATTTTGTCACGGTCTGTGGAAATGCTGGTGCACTTTCTCCTTGCGTATTCGAATATTGGCTGAATTATCACACGAGTTACGGAGCGTAAGTGATATGCACCACATGCGTTTGAGTATTTTATATTGGTCTATAGCATTGTTTGAATCTGTCGCGAAGAATGATGGTTCAGACAATTCCAAATGCCTGCGAGTTACCCTTTGGTTTGCGATCTTGTGTTTTCTTACCAACACAAGCATGCTTTGGTCTGCACACTTCTTTAATGCATTGGAGATTATTTGAGGCGGGTTTGTTTCTTGTTGTTTATCAATTGAGAGTAATCGGTTTGTGAATCGCACAGTGGTATTGTAACTTATGGATTTGTATATTCGTGTTTATTTCGCAGTGCTGCGACTCTTTCTCCATATATTGTCTAAATTGCTGTCAAATGTTTGTTTGTGATCTTGTCAATTCTTACAAAATCAAACTATTATGACCAGCAATTCAGATCTTCAGAAAAAGGTGATGGGCAATTGGACGTCTGGTTCACTGCTGGGTTCTACATCACACTCATCACATCGTTGCAGACATTCAAGCATGTCCAGGCATGATCACGAAACCCACATGATCAGGCGTTGATGTTTTCACACACTCAAAGATTTGCGTCGCAGAGCTCAAGCACGAGAGAGAGAGAGAATCAGCACGATCGACAGGATGCAAGCGACTGCGTACGGCGCCGTCGGTACGTCTCTGCGTCGCCACCTGCATGTAGAACCCACCTCACATACGCGCCTTCTCCTCCGTCTATTCCTTTCCCTCCAACAGACTTTACGCATGAGCACGATGCGTTCCTGTCGCCATCACCAGCGTCGCCGGCATCGTCCAGTCGCCGACCACGTGCGTCGCTCGCAACATGGAGCAAAGTCGCGATCGGCACAGCCGTTGCGATCGCTGGCGTCAGCTACTGCGTGACCGTCACATCGACGCTCGCAACGCAGAACGAAGTAATTGCGCGCATGCAGCAGCAAATGTGCGTGCTGTTGTCTCTCACTTCGTTTGCTGCGTACTTGCAGATAGCAACTCGTATTCTGATTCCATTTGTCACTTTCGCTATCTCATCCATCAGTGAAGCAATGCATGCAGTCGTTGTCCAGAGCGCTGCTGCTGCTGCGGATGCGCCATCAACGGTTTCAACATCAGCGTCGTCGTCCCTCTGGTCCGTATCGCTGTCGACGTCCAAGCCGCTCCCAAACAAGTTTGCCGTGCCGCACGTGACGCCGTTGAAGACGCAAGATAATCGTGGAACGTGCTGGGACTTTGCGACGATCGGGCCATTGGAGCAGACGTACCGCACACAGGGGATTCACAACGGGTGGCTGAAGCGCGACGAGTACGTTGCACTCTCGGAGCAAGCGTACGGCGCTGAAGTCTTGCGCCTGTGTGCTGGCGAACCCGGGTCGCCGCAGCAGGTGGCGTGTCTGATTCCAGGGAATCAGATCTGGAAAAACTCGACCGAAGGCGGGGAATCTGCCGAATTGTTTTTCCTCCAGCATGGTTTCGAGAACTCGGTGTTCCCGCACTCGATCTGTCCGTACGCGGTCGACGCTGGCAGTGACACGGTCTGCCCGGCGCTGACGCCCCAGAAGCGCGCGACGAACCCACTGAAGCTCCGTGTGCGCCGCATGGACACGCTGTACGACGAAGCAAGCGTGAAACGTGCGCTCGTGGATGACGCACGCGCGATGGCGTTCACGACGTCGATGCCGTACATCACGTACTACTACCCGTGTGTCGGTGAACTGCTGAAGAGCGACCCGCGGTGCGACGCTGCGTCGCCGAGCTGTACGCTCTGCCCTGCAGCGTTTCCGCAGACGACGTGCTGCATCCCAGTGACGAAGCGCGAGAACTACAACATGGCGGGGGAGTTTATCACGAGCGCCGACATGCAGCCGGAAGGCGGTCACGTGATGACAGTCGTCGGGTATACCGACACGTTCCAAACGGAGCAGGGCTTCACGGGCGGTTTCATCCTCAAGAACTCGTGGTGGGACGGCGTCCACCCTGCGCTTGGACCAGCGCATGCGCGTGGGTCGCACTCGATCCAGTACTGGTTGGAGGAAGTGTCGGACTGGGAAGAGCGCAGCATGTGCCCGAACAGCCACGACCCCGCAAACTGGTACCAGTGTGGCGAAACCGGCGAAGTCATCCACGCGAATGCGAATGCAGGAAGCAGCACCCGCTCCGCGCTTGCAGGCAATGCGACCGAGGTGTTGGCCGAGTGCCTGTCGAACGAAACGGCGCTGTACGCACGGACGAACCTCCAGCCGCTGACGTTGCGCTGCACGGACGCGACGTATTGCCGCACGGATGACAGTGTGGTCTACTTTGCGACGAACACGTCGGACTATGGCGACCGCATGCAGCGCATGTGCTTTTTTGAATTCGACCGCGCGACAGATGCTGCAGCTGCTGTCTGTCTCCCGCCGCTCTTGCCGCAGCAGATTGCGTACATCTTGACGCCTGTCGAAGCAGAGACGTTGGAGAACGACCCGGACGTGTGTGGTCACTACTTGTATCCGTTTGAAGTCTTGCAGCAGTATAAGCGCCAGTTTGGCAACTTTTACGTCAACAACTTTGACGTCGAGTGGCACCCGCAGTCGTTTGCGGCGAATGCGCATCACTACCCGGAGCTCGACTACGCGGACGTCAAAGCGTCGACGAAAGTGCAGAACCAGTACGCGTTCACGGGGCCGTTCCCGTTTGCACGTGTCGTTGACAAGAAGGATCTGCCCAAGGTTGTTGCGACTGCTGCCGGTGATGTTGGCAGTGCGCAGTAATGGACATTGGATTGCGTGCGTGTATCAGAGCAGGAGGCTACGAGTGGGAGAAAGAGCACAGCAAGAGAGAATGCGTAAGAGTGAGAGATTGAGATATGCATGGCGTAGCGCTTGTGAAACGAACGATTTTGTTGACGTCTGTGTTCGTAGTTCGTTTACTGAACATCAAGCGGCGAGGTTCCACAACGCGAGTAAGGCCAAGAGCCAGTGAGTGAGTGAGTGAGTGAGTGACGAGGCGTAGTGCGATAGCAGGCATGTGAATCCATGTCCGCAACGACTAACGCACCTTGTGACTCGTCAAGATCGTGCGTTGGCAAGATGCACCGCTGTGTGTAGTTACTGCCACGCGTCCTTCAACATGTTTCGCAATTGCGCACTCAAAGTCAGTGGTGCGCATTGCGGCGCATGGCAAGAGCGAGTTGTTGCATCTGCAACTGCGACTGCAGTCGGCAAAGTAGCATCCACGCTGCACGCGCGCTGGGAGCTTCATCCGTTGTTGCATCTTGCGCGCATGGCACGTCACGAGCTCGTGATGGTAGACTCTTGTCATCCAGCGCATCGCAAAGAGCAGTAGTCGACTGTTGCTTCTGTCGGCGAAAGGACGAATGCGAGTGAGTGCGGACAAGCGCGTGGGTGTGCAAGTGTGAGAAACGAGTGCACACAAAGTGCGCACTGCGGGTGCTACTCTTTCTCGCCAGCTGCGCGCGGATAAGCTCGTCCGTTTCAAGTGTGTGTCCATCTGCTGCATGCTGCAGTGCAGACAAGCGTGCGTGCGTTTGCGGTGTGGTGTGTGTGCAGTGTGAAAGCGATTGCGAAAGTGCGAAAGTGATTGCGGACTTCAACTTTGATTGCGCAGAGTGATGATCGGACTCGATCTTATTTGTGCTTTGTTTATACAATCTTTGTTATAAGCAAATTGCTACAATTCATACTGTACTGTTGTTTTACACAGTAAGTAAGGTACAGTATCAGCTCAAGCTATGTGGTACTGTACCTTACGTAGTACAACTACAGTACTGTGTGTTGCAGCTTAACGAGATGACAAGTCCTCTCAAGTGCAAAACAACCATGTGCGATCTCTTCTCTTTATCACTCACTCCCTCACTTACTCACTCACCCACTTACTCATTCGCTCACGTTTACGCAGCTACATCGGACGGCCGTTTGAATTGCTCTTGTTGTCTCTCTTCATGCATTCCTGACTGTCGTGTACGCACCCTCCTACTTACTGACGTACTCATTTGTTTGCGCTCACTCTCTGTCTCTATCGCTACGTCACTCACTTCTGTGTCTTCTCGCAAAACGACTTGGCGTTCTGGAACAGCCGGAGCCACGGACTCGCGTCCAGCGCGTCGAACGCTTGCGGCATCCACGGCCATTGCCACTTGAGAAAAGCGCGCTCCGGGTGCGGCATGAGGCACAAGTGGCGGCCGTCGGCACTCGCAAGCGCAGCAATGCCATCGGGCGACCCGTTCGGGTTGAACGGGTACTCGTCCGTGATGTCATTCGCGTCATCGACATACCGAATCGGCGCCAAGCCTGCGTCGAGGATCGTCTGTTTGATCTTTGGGTGCGTAAAGTGCGCGCGGCCTTCGCCGTGGGCGACCCACACACCGAGCGTCGACCCGGCCATGCCGTCCAGCAAGACGGCATTCGAACCCTGCTGGACCTGGACCGACACGAAGCGCGACTCGTACCGACCCGACTCGTTGTGCACAAAGCGCGGGGTCGCCGACACCTGGAGCTCGTCCTCCAGCGCCTGTGCATTCGGTGGGTTGACCCACCCGAGCAACGCCATGAGCTGACAGCCGTTACAGACGCCCAGACTGAATGTGTCGGTGCGGTCTTTGAACGCCTGGAACTGCTGCAGCACGTTCGCGTGGTACTTGACGACGCCAGCCCAGCCTTTCGCGGATCCCATGACGTCCGCAAACGAGAAGCCGCCGACGAACGCCAAGCCCACAAACCGCTCGTCCAGCGCGACGCGACCAGCCACGAGGTCCGACATGATGATGTCCCAGACTTCAAAGCCAGCAGCGTGGAACGCTGCGAGCATCTCGCGCTCGCCGTTGCTGCCTTCTTCGCGCAAGACCGCCACGCGGTGCTGGTTGCGCGTACTCAGCTGGTACGCGGGCGTCGGTGTGGGCTCGAACGCCACGTGCCACGCAGGCGCGACGCGCGTCCGGAGCGACCGTTGCTCCTGCGCGACGCACTGCGGGTTGCGCTGCTTCTTCTCGAGCTCAAAGCTCGTGGCTTCCCACACGTCGCGCAGGTCGACCATCTGGTCTTCGATCGCTGTGTGGCCATTCACACGGACGTGGATCACACCGTCGTGCGTCACGCGGCCGAGCGCTTGCAGTGGGACGTTGTGGGTCGCAAACAGCGCTTCAAACGACGTCGCAGCAGCGCCCGCAGCAACTTGGAACACGAGTCCGAGCTCTTCGGCAAACAGCACTTCCAGCACGTCCTTCGTCGTAACTGCAGACGACGTGGGTGACAATCGGACATCGACGTCCACGCCGCAGTTACCAGCAAACGCCATCTCGAGCAGCGTGACGACCAAGCCGCCGTCGCTGCGGTCGTGCCCCGCAAGCACGAGACCGGCCTTGAGTGCCGCTTGCGTCGCATTGAACGCACGCTTGAGCAGCGCTGCGTCTTCGACGTCCGGCGACTCGTCACCGAGTTGGTTGTAGACCTGCGCGAGCGCCGAGCCACCGAGACGACGGCGGCCGCTGCTGATGTCGACGTAAAACAGTCGACTGTCGGCCACGGGCTTGAGGTCCGGCGTCACGGTCTTCGTGACGTCGTCACACGCGGCGTACATCGTAATCACGAGCGTCCCGGGTGCCTTGACGTCCTGCTGACCGACCTTGGCGGCCATCGACAGCGAGTCCTTGCCGCCATCGACCGACACGCCGAGCTCCTTCATAAACTCAGTCATCGCAGCGCAGCAGTCGTACATCCGCGCTGCTTCGCCGGGGAGCTTCGCGGCCCACATCCAGTTCGCCGAGCACTTGCAGTCGTCCAAACCACGACGTGCGAGCGACGCCCACACGAGGTTCGTAAGCGACTCGCCGACGCTCAAGCGCGCCATCGCACTCGCGTTTAGCAACCCTTTGATCGGCTGTTCGCCACACGCGCTTGCGACGCCGGGGACGAGACCCGTCGCCGGGTCCGCCATGTGCGTCTGCGCAACGACGGCGCAGTTTGCGAGTGGCAATTGGAGTGGTCCGACCGTCTGTTGCTGTGCGATGAGGCCGCTGACCGACCGGTCGACTTTCGACGTCAAGAATCGCTTTGAACCCACCGATACGAGACGCAAGACGCGGTCGAGTGCATCGCGCAGCGTCACGTCAACCGGCAGAGCGAGCGGCACGAGCTGCGACGCGTCGCTCGTGTCGACAAACGTCTTTTGCGGCATCTTGCCGAGCACCAAGTCCAGATCGAGATCGAACGGCGTCGAGTCGTCGTCTGCGTCGTGGAGCACGACGCGACCGTCGCCCGTGACTTGACCCAGTAGCGCATACGGACAGTTCTCGCGCTTGCAGATCTTGTCAAACAGTGCAACGTCCTCGGGCTTGAGCAGCAACGCGTTGTTCTCCTGGTACTCAGCGCCCCAGATCTCGAGCACCGAGAGCGTCTCATCCCCAACGAGCAACGACCGGACTTCGTAGCGCGCACCGCCGCGGTTTGCATCGCCTGCTTGAGCGTGTGGGACTTCGACGATCTCTTTCAAGACGTTGCCGTTCCCACCGGCGCCTTGGTCGTGGATCGACACGATCGGGTTGTTCGGTCCCAAGTCAATGCACGCGCGAATCACTTTGTTCATCTTGTTCTCCATCTCGGCGTCGCCGCGCTGGACGGCATTAAAGTCGAGCGCAGCAGTGGCAACGTCCTGGATGCGACTCGACGCGGCGCCGCCGCCCATCCCGATCCGATACGCCGGGCCGCCGACTTTCACGACAAACATCGCAATCTCCGGCGCGCCTTTGTCACAGTGCGCAGCGTCCAATTGCCCCAAGCCGGCGCTAAACATGATCGGTTTGACAAACTCGCGGCGCTCGCCATTTGGCAATTGCATCCCAAACGACCGCGTAAAGCCCGTTACGACCGGTTCGCCAAACTTGTTGCCGTAGTCCGACGCACCGTTCGACGCTTGGACGAGGATGTCGCGCGGGTGCGCGAGGTTCGACGGGTACGCAAACGCTGCGTCCTCCCACGGCAGTTGGTAGTTCTCCAAGTGCAAGTTCCCGACTGCGTACGCACTGACGCCTGCAATCACGTGCGCACCGCGTCCAGTCGCTTGGACGTCGCGGATCCGACCACCGGTGCCAGTCTCGGCGCCAGGGAACGGCGCAACGCCACTTGGAAAGTTGTGCGTCTCTGCAGTCAACAGCACGTGCGACGTCAGCGTCGCTTCGGTGACCGGTGACGGTTCCCCCGGTACGGACGGCCGGATCGTCTGGATCGACGCGCCGTGGATGACCGACGAGTTGTCGTGGAACGCGATCACGCTGTTCGCTTTCGCCGTCGCAGTGAGCGTCGACTTGACCATCTGGAATAGCGTCTGCGGCTTTGCGACACCGTCGACGACGATCTTGCCGCCAAAGAACCAATGGCGCGAGTGTTCGCTGTTGCTCTGGCCCATGTCAAAGCACTCGACGTCCGTCGGGTTGCGCTGGAGCTTCTCTTTGAACAGCGTCAGATAGTACTGCAAGTCCCAGTCGTCAAACCCTAATCCGATTTCGTCGTTGATCGCTTTCAACGCGTCGATGCCGTCGGTCATGATCGGGATCGTCCGCACGGGCGTCACGCTCTTGCCGTGCCAGAAGCTCGTCAGTGGCGTGTCGTACACTTGCTGCGTCATGCGGTCGCACTCGGTCGACAGCAGCGCAGTCTCCAGGACACTGCGTGCGTCGGCGTCACTGACAGCTGCGTCGGATGGGAGCGAGTAGTGCACGCGGTAGCGCGTCGCGCGCTCGATGCGCTTGATCGATGTGATCCCGCACGCTTGGCAGATTGCAACTGCGTTGCTCGACCACGCAGTCGAAAAGTTCATGCGTGGACCGACTTCGACGAGCCACTGACCGCCGGCTGCCGGTGTCAACGTCGCAGACGTCGCTGCGAGGAACGACGCATCGGCGCGCGTCTTTTGCGGCTCAAACGTCTCGGCCAAGAGCCAGTGGAGCGTGTCTTGTTCCGCGGCCGTGAGCGATGCAAACACGCCCGAGCCACGCGGCACTTGCTCGCGCGGCTCGACGTAGAAGCAGTACTCGGTCTCGACCGCATCGACGCGCACACCGTGCGCTGCAACGTGCGTCTGCAGGTGCGTCAGCAACGTCTGCGTCGCGTGCGCCGTGAGCGCCGGTGCACGGTAGATGCGCAGGAGCGGCGCGTGCTGCATGTCGGCAGTCGCCATGGCAGGTGAGCTGCGAAGAGAGGGGGAGGAGGCCGAAGAGGCGGTGGTGGTGGAGCGTGGACTTTTGGATTGTGTGTGCGGCGAGCACGTGGAGCAGCAGCAGCAGCGCGTTTGGGCAGCTTCGATGTCGAAGTTCACCACGAGTGGTTGTGCGTTGGCGGTTCAACAAGGTGCAGAAAACGTTACTTATCCTTCAAGAATGGTAGGAATGACGATTCCTGCGTTACATTTGCAATTTGTAAGGACGTAAAGAAACATGTAGTTATTATATTTAACTAACACTATTTACCTAACAATGTTAAAGTGCTCTGGTTAATGTTGTTGTCATGTGATCGCGAGACAAGCATCTGCTGCTTTGTCGGATCAGCTACGTTGCGATCGCTTCACCTCTCACCGCCACGTCGACGCTCGACGCTACGTCTACACAAAGCATGTGTCAAACGCGTCGAGATCTTCATTCTTGGCGCACATGTCATTTGTCTGGCGCTAGCTCATCATCGCGTGTAATTGTGAAAGGATGTAGAAACATATTTAGAATTCTATTTCGATATCATAAAGTATAATATTGTAACAGCGGAAAATATATGCGATCCTCAATCACTCGATCTTCACTTCCAGCATCCAAGTCATCAAGGTCCAACTACACGCGGCTACGACTCTGTCGTCCGTTGTCACGCCCCTTACACAATCGAGCAGCTCTTCGCAGGCATCTTCGTCCCTCACCACAAGCATGTACAGCGTCTCGCAGCTACTCGCACTCGGCGCGTCGCTCGCAGTGTGTGCACTCGCGATCGTCTACAGCGACTGGTTTGCGTCGCTGCTGCCGACCGAAGCACCGTCGCTCACGGACGTCGAGCAAGCGCAGCTCGTCGCGTCACTCGTGTTTGAGAGCACAAAGACGCCGAACTATCTGTCACCGGATGCGACAACCACGACGGGCCGTCCGCCGCGCTTGGCGTTCTGCTGCAGCGCCGACTTGGACGTGTCGGTGCCGGCGGTCGAGCTCATGGCGCGCGTCCACGAGGTCGAACAAGCGCAGTTTGAGCACCACGAGCGCCACAAACCAGCACACCATCGTGCAACGTACCCCCATGCACTTGCCAAGCAGCACCACGAGCGCATTAGCTCGCTGCGTGCGTTGCAGGAGAGCTTTGCGTACTACTTTACGCACGGCGCGGCCGCGGAACAGAGCATGTCGTCGCCCGAACAATTTCGCGAAGTCGTCAAGTTTGCGACTGCGCTTGCGAGCGTGAAGCGCAAAGTCGGTGGGAACGCTGCGACGATGGCTGAGCGCGCTGCAGTCGAAGGCTGCGACGTGCTGCTTGGCGCTGCAATTGGCACCGAGATGGACAAGCGGCTGCACCACAAGATCGCGCTCGTCGGGCAATTGCAGCCGCACGAAATCGAGGACGTACATCTCGTATTGGAGTACAGCAAAGGCGACGTCTTCCGGAACCACGAGACACCGCGGGCGAATCGCTACTATCTCAATCACGACATCCACAACGCGCGCTTGTCGGTCTTGGAAGAGTTTGAAGCAGCGTTGGCGACGTTCAAGCCCGATGTCGTTGTGCTGGGCGGGTTGCAGCTCATGGAGGTCGAGACCGATGACGAACGGCGCTTGGCGCGCTTGACAAAGCTGTCGGACGTGCTGCAGAATCTATTTGTCCACCAAGTGCCGACGCACTACGAATTTGCAGCTGTGTCGGGTACGTTTTGTGTGATTTGTGCAGTTTTAGTGTGCGTTTGTGCATTTTTGTGTCAAACTGTGCAGAATTTGTGGGAAAATGCAATTTTTTGTTATGAGGTGCAATTTTTGTGTTATATGTGCAGTTTTTGTATGAAAAAGCTGTTTTGTGTGTACAATGTGCTGTTCTTGTGTGAATTCTGTCTTTATTTCCGTCATTTAACTGATGCCGTCTCTTCTATACACCATCAGACTTTACGTTGTTTGACGACACTGTGCAGCTCGTGTTGCCGTGGGTCGATTCGATTGGGTTGAACGAACAGGAACTGTATATCTTACACCATTACTTGGTCACGGGGGAAGAAGGGACGTCGACCACGTCACGACCGACCGTCGCACAGATCAGCGCACAGCTCCATGACGTGATCCAGTTCGCAGCAACTGCCCGTCGTGCGTTCCAAGCACGTAGCGGCACTGGCTCTTTGGACACGAAACCCAAAACCGACGCGAAAGCCGACGACGCGACGCAATTCGCACTCGCGCATTTGAGTCGCATTCACTTCCATACGCTGCAGTTCCACATCATGTGCCAGCAGGACGCAAGCATCTGGGCCGACCCGACAGCTGCGCTCGTCCAGAGCGCACTCATGAGTTCGAAATTAGCGTGTGGGAAGAACTCGACGTCAGCCATGCGACCTGCACGGGACATGGACGTCGACCCAACGCGCGTCGAATTGTTGCTCGCGCGTCAAGTGCTCGTGAGCAAACGCCAGTCGCTCGACGTGTCGATCGATCCGTTCGATCCGGTTGTGACGTGGACCGAAGCGGATTTCACATGTCGCATGGTCCCGATGCTCGCGTGTAAGAAACCGGACTTGACTGCTGGGCTGGGCGACAACATTTCCGGTACTGGCATGGCGTACCATCGATTGCGCAAGACTGTGACTGGAGAGGACGAGAATGAAGCATAGAGAGCGACAGAAGGCGGTAGACTGGCGGTAGAGACAGAGAGCCAGTTTGAATGCAAATGAGTATGTGAATTCAAACTTCATGTATCGACAAAGTCTATTGCGTAGATTGCGCTTCCACTGTCTCCACTGCCCTCGAAAGCTCCACACTATACGCATAAGCTTACGCCGAGCTCACGCGGGCACTCGGTCCGACTTTTGCGACCATGCGATTGAACCACGGCGTCAATTGCGTATTCGCCATCAGATCGTCAAACGTCGCAAGGCCAGCGACCGACCGGACGACGCCAAATACGGACAAATCCGCCATGTTTGGCTCCGTGCCGCCTAAAAAGGCCCGATCGTCACCCACGGCTGCAAGGAATTCGTTGATTGCGTCATACAGCGCAACGCGCTCGTCCACAATCGCATATTTTGTCTTGAGTTTCTTTGCAATTGCAAACATTGCGACTGCGCCAACGTACTTGGCCATGTACCGTTGCGTCGTACTAAACTTGCCTTCCGTCAAGCAATAGTCAAACGACGCAAGCGACTCGGGGAGCGTCCGGTAGATGTTTGGAGGTGTCAAAATGATCAGTTTGTCGTCGACCCACTGACGCCATTTCTCTTCTTCGTCGAGCGTGACGCCACCAACAGCAGCGCGTGCAGCATCATCCGTAGTATGCGCACTGTCTGCAAGCGTACGTAGCTGTGCGATGATCACGGACGAATCGACAATAACGTCGCCGTTGATTACTGCGACCGGGACTTTTTTGTACGTCGTGAGCGCTTGCGTCTCTTTCTTCGTCAGTGGGTTCACTTCGATCACGTCGTACGGGATTTGGAGGTAATCGAGCACGGCTTTGACTTTGCAGCAGTACGGACACGGTTCGTACTGATACAGTGTCACCTGTGGTGGTTTTGGAGTAGCACAGGCAGATGCAGCGGCAGCAGCTGGCGAGACAGTCGCTGGTGCACTCGAGCAGAATGCACACGCTGCAGTCGTGCTCCCAGCAGCAAACAGACCTGCGACACTGCGCGACTATAGCGAGTATGCACGGCGCAAGAGAGCAGGCAGTGTTGGTTTGCTGCCACGGAGTGCGTGGCCGAAGAAATGCGTCTGGAGGCCACTCGATGATGCACCACGCACCTTTCGCAGTAGCGGCGAGACGATTGCAGTTGCAGGTGGAGATGCGATGCGCGCTTTTGTCGAGAACATAGCAG
>JAADXH010000531.1:0-20928 GCA_023337595.1 Globisporangium camurandrum
AACAAATATCGGTTGTAAATCGTATTCCATCCTTTGCAGCTCACTTGTTCATTCATGCACCCAACATTCATTCATTCAGCTACCCATTCACTGACTACTTCAATAGCTAGCTATCTTGCTCTCTCGCTCATTCTCTCTTTCTCTCTCACACACAAACACACAGGCAAGCTCTTTTACTTCTTGCTTGGACTGTATCTAAGGAAAAGTGTCAGGTATGTTTGGCAAATGCCATGTAGAGAGGTTATATGTCGGAATATTATGTGGTAACAAATGTGCGAGTATTTTGTTACCTTTAATCTACAAGTTATCTGTCCATTTGATTATATTACCATCAAAACACACTTTTAATCAAAGGGGGTTCAAAGGGTGTCGTTGCAATAATTTTAGGGTGTCCTTCTAACAGCCACATTTTTATGTCTTGAATATCATACCTTCCGATTGTTTCTGCTGCGGAAAGCGTGAAGTGCACAACACCTATTTATATACAACAAGTATAAGGATATCGCACTCTGCAACAAGACTATTGAATATCGTTTGCTATTCCTGTATTATAACAACAGCAACCAGAACCATAGCAACAATTTAAAAAACTTACAAGCAACAAAAACAAGACTACAACAACAGCAACTGCAAAGACTACAGTAGCAGCAACATCTAGATCATGTCTCGGTAGAAAGTCAATTTGTTAAATAATTAAACGTATTGCATTGCTTGTAAAACCTAACTGGTCCTGTCAGCTCTTATATCATGTCTGTACGAACACCCTGCAAAGTAGAGCTCGTGCGGTTATGAAAACCGTAGTATCTGTCATCATCACATTATTTTCTACTAGAATCACGTGCACATATATTGCGTGAAAAACAATAATACCCTGCCAATTACAATATCGTTGCATAAAACGAGAGTATAACAGGATGGTATTTAAGGTACAAAATGCGGCAGAACTCGTTGGTAGACAGTTATCAATATAAACATAGATTGCTAGAAGATATGTTGTACATGAACAATACAGATTGGCAATTATAAACATTGCCTCATAACCCAAACCCAAACAACGCGCTTGTTGCGATGACGTGCAAAGATATATATAGTGCGAAAGACTAACCACTCGAAATAATTATATGATCAGCGAAAAAGGTACCGTGTTCGCCTCGAAAAACTGATTTTGCAAAGCTACATGAGTGTGACAATTCAAGTTGAATTATCTGTAACAAGCGATGGAGTAAGTTTATACAGACAACTCCCGCTTATAACACGCATACATGTGTCACAACCACACAGATTTCACGGCTGGAAAGGTCAATCCAAAAACTAATGTATTGTTAAAAAAAAACTCACGTGTGAACAACACACGAACATAATCAATTTAATATATCCTCGACCAAAAATACCAACTACCTCTAAAACGGAAAATTGTCAGGTTCACGGAGGTTGTGTGCGCGAAGATGCATCCACGTGCGTGAATGTTTCTTGTGTTCGAACCCAATACACGTACAGTATATTCTTAGGAGTGCTGTAAAATGTGAAAGACACAATATTTAATCACTACAGCACAATATAACTCGGCTTTGCAACTACAGTACTCATACATACTAAAAACAGCACATCAGCAGTCTGCTTCAGTTGTACCACAATTGCCCTTGCAACAAGCAGTCGTGGGGCAAACATCTACGACAGTGTGAAACTAGCATCCGTAGTGCCACGAAGGCAACATTAGCACGTGTACGCTGTCGTGCTCTGTGCGCCAGGAAGCAGCAGCCCAAACGAGCAGACACAAACTTTGTGCGAAGCGCGCTGTCATCAAGCACCAAGCTGACAAGATAGACAGAAGTGCTAGTACGCCAAGTCAGCGCCTCCGTGATCTGCCCACCAAAAAGTAGCATCGAATTGAGCACCGGCGTGCTTTGCTTGGACGTGTACTGCACAAAGGTATCAAATTTGTCAATTTCGACTGAGGCATAAAACGAACAACAAAAATGAAGCAGAGTGAGGCAGCACAGTGACCCAATTAGCAAGTGGACTATCTCAACTGGATGTTCGAGCTGAACTAACACCCGGTACGTATAACACAAGATTATGCGCCGATAACATTACCTTCACTTAACGCAGTAGTGCAAGGTCTAATTATTTCTTTTGCCACGTTCGAGAATCAATTAATTGTGAGTGTAAATATTTGAAACGATTGCGGAACCTTAAAAAATCACGTGTAACACATATTATAACATAGTACTTAAATGTCAATTAGTACTGTGTCAACAGCTTTCTGTCGTCACGCGCCTTGCACTCACTCGACCACAATAGCGTGACCTGTTTAAGCTTCTTACCTCGCACTCACTCAGTAACACTAGTGTGACCTGTTCTTCGCATCTAGAGCAACTGATCAGCTGTAGTTTAACAAAAATGCATGTAAAAACGAGGTTACAATGAGACCAAAACGACAATATATTATTTAGATGGGGCTGATGCTATGAGTTATTTTTACGATAATATGAAAGTGTAAACATTGACTGTTTTAGAGGCTGCAATGAATACAATAAATTTGATATTCGTTGCAGTGCGAATTTAATCTTCATATTCGTTTTACAGTACTTTCTTTGTCGACTCGATAAAGTTATTGAGTGCTGCTATGATTATGTCAACTAAAGAGCATTAGGTTAGAATTAAACAATGCATATTTTTAGAAATCACAGTATTGGTTTTGAATTGTTATTGAAATTGATATTTCGTGTGTTGTCCTTCCGTAATCGTACTTTATTCTTCATGTATACACTACAGTTGTGAAAATGTGTCAATGTTAGCACGGTCTGTTTGGTGCAATTGCACTGTATGTGTACGTAGTTCATGACTATTGTGTCGCCATTGTTCGCAAATTGGGGTAGAAAGTAAATACACAACGACACAAGTAGTTTGGGATACACACTCATGTTTGATGATAATAAAATAGATAGTTATAGATATACTTGTCAAACACATGTGATGAAATGATGAATGAGCGATACTGCAACATCTTGGTGACTGAGGTTCATTAAATGTGAATAGCAAAACAATATTTTGATCCTCGCCTTTCATCAACGATCAAAGATATGTGAGTACATCTAAAATGTATTGTTATTCAATCAAACTCGAACGCATTGAGTATAAAAAATCAGTGATGTATATTTGAGTTCACCAGGTCTGTGTCTATTTTGGTGTGAATTTGAATCTCCAATTTGTCAACCTCGTTTTGACTGTTATAATGATTGTGTTCCTTTGGTCTACGGAACTTTGCATGTGTCCACCTCGTTACACATTAAAAAAATAGTGCATCGAAGAAGAACTATGCCAAATAATATTCGTGTTCACCTCAAAGGTCAAAGACATCAGTACGTGTTGGTTATAGATTATGTGTTTGTGTCATCTCCACAGCAGTACATTTTAGGGATATCAATATGTTTCGTATTTCTTGACTGTCAATTTGTTTGTATCTATCTATCGGTACTCTATCGTCACGCGCTTCGCACTCTCTCAGCCTTGGTCAGAGAGGACTTCAAAGCGTCCATCGTCGCGGTTGTCGTCATGTTCATTTACTGTATCGTCGATCGAATCGAGCGACTGGTGGCGTCGACGTCGTCGTGCGTGCTGCTTCATCTGCTGCTGCGCGTGGAACTTCTGCCGCTCGAGCTGGATCGTTTGGAGCAACGCCTCCTGTGCTGCGATCGACTGCGACAGCTGGCTAAACGCTGCTGGCATCGACGCGAGTGGCGGTGCTACTGGCGCCGGAGGAGTGGGTATTGGCAGCTGTCCAAGCGGCGCATGCTGGTTGCCGAGCTCGACGTACACGGGCTGATGGTTCAATCGCGATCGATGCGTAGACGGCGCATCTCGATTCGATCGTTCGTCGCGTCGATGCTGTTGTGGCGGACGCAGACGCCGCTGCATTGCGTCCTGTGACGGATCCGACGATGTACGCAATGGCGCTCCTGGTAGCTGCTTTCGTAACAGCCTTGCGTCGTTCCTCGGTGCTCGATGCGGCTGCACGTGGCGCTGGCGTCGATCGCGTGGCGCCTCGAACGATACGACAACGTCGTGCAGATTCAAACGATCGATGATACCGCTTCCTTGCTCGTCAACATCACTATCGTCTAGATCATCTAGATCGTCTAGATCGTCACTATCATCATCATCATCTACATCATCCTCTATAAAATCCATAGACGGCCGTATATCGGACAACGACGACCCGCCGCTCTCGGGTCGCTGCTCGCGCGCGTGCAAGACACACGGGAGGCAAAACTTGCAATCGCTCGCTTTCACACTACGGGACGTCGGTCGCTGCTGCTGCTGCTGGTTCATCACCGCGTTGCGATCGAGCAGCACGCGCAGTTTGATCGTACACTTGCTACAGATGCTCTGCCCGCACGCTTTGCAGTTGCAGCGCTTGTGGAGCACGCTGAGCTTCTTGCTGCACACAAAACACACGCGTGCGGTCGATAGGGAGGGTGCGCTGCCAAGCGCTGCGATCGCACGCGCATCGGCGAGCCCGACGAGCCGCGTGAGGCTCGTAAAGTGTAGCTCGAGCGACTTGGCGACGACCCACGATGGGACTTTGCGGCTCGCTTCGAGCGATCCAGCGGATTGGACGTGCGTCCCAGCGTCTGTCGAGCGAAATGTCGTGATCTGATGCACGAATGCACGTGCGAGGACGTCGGTTGCAGCATGGTGGTCGAGCTGCTCGGCGTCGAAATGCGGCGACAATGTGTACTGCACAAGAACGACGTGGCCATCAACGTCGCGCGTCTTGCAGCTCAGTTCAAAGCAGAGCAGCTCCTGTGGTGCGACGAGCCCGGGTGGGATAGTATACGCGAGCCACTTGGTGCCAGCAAATCGAATCGGGTCGTCGAGCGTCTTGCGCTCCAGTACGTCGAGCACGGCGCTGTCGAGGTAGTTCGTTTGCAACAAGTTGCGTGCAAGCGTGCGCTGATCGACGCTGTTGTCGCAATAGAGCGCATACGCCACGTCGTCGAGTGTGATGTTGAGCACAGCGTCGGCAAAGAACGCACTGCGGTGCGACGCTGGCGCACTCTCGGCGTACCCACGTACGCTGTTGGCGTTGAAGACGCACTCAAGCGCGCTTGCTGATGCGACCGCAGTGCGGCCCTGGAAGTACCACGACTCACGGTCCTGTAGCAGTGCAGTGATTTCGAGTCGCGCTTGCTGCTTCCACCACTTTACGGTCTCCCGGTCGACGTGGAGGCGCGGGAGCTTGTCTGCGTCGAGTGGAAACCGCGTCGAGAGAGACGAGGGTGTCGCCATTGTCGATCCGCTCTGTTTGTTTGTCGAATCGATGAATGCACAAGCCGCATCAGTTGGTAGTAATGATCACGTGTGCTGTGGTTGTAGCTCTGTGCACCATTGCCATGGCACGCAGCATCTGGCCAATTGTTGCTTGTCAAATGGTCATGACGCAACTCTGAGTTCCAGTTATGGTGCTGTACTTGTAAACAAATCAGTAAATATTAAATACAGTAGTATGATATTTTTACGAACTGTTATAGTGCTTATAATGTTTGGCAAAACGCTGTGAGTACGATTAGGAGATCAAATACAGCGTAGAGCGATTATGTGGGCCTATAAAGAGTTGAATGTGAAAGGGTATGTGAAATTACAACTTCGAGTACGCTACAACTATAATTGGACCAAATTTATTGAGCAGATATATGTATGCACCGTCCTTAGTTACGCTCTACCCTGTACCAATTCCGTCTATTAGATGTTGTGAAGGAGAAATATTACTGCTATATTTCACGTATAGGTAAGCCAAAAACTATTTTTAAGGGTGTCCCTCCCCATCAAATCAGGTCTTTTCAGTCAAAAGTATTTAATTTTCGATTTTCAACTGTACAGCGGATTCAGACATAAATATCGTTAGAGTTCAGCACTAGGAGAATTGATAAATTTTGCAAGATTGATTCAGCGAACATACAACATATACTATTAACTATTTTTATAAAAACTGAAAATATTTTTGCAACAAAAATTACACGACTAAATGCAATATGAGATAACATCATGACAAAGTGCTCAAAATGCATTATTTACGGTTTTTTGCTAAAAGAATATGAAATTTCTTTGTGCAATCAGTCGAGAAAAAACGCAAAAGTAAACATCACAGAAAAACACGAGCGACAGCGAGTGGGAAACAACCAACGAGATTTAGAAGGAAAGCGACACGTCCATCGTAAACGGCAAAGACACCGCACAGTAGACAATAATGACGGTACGTATGACGACCGTGGAGGTGCGCGACGAGGTGCGCACGCAGGAATATTGGTGGCTCTGATGGTGGCAACGGCGCAAGGGACAGACCGCATCAAAACCATCGAACATTTGCGACTGTTGCAACAACGGCTGTACCAACGGCGTGCACTGACTCGCCTCGTGCGCTCGCTCGCGAACATGACGAAGAAGGAACGAAAAGTGTCTATCTTCACGGCTTTCTGTCTACAAGTACTACAAATTGATCAAGACATCACTAAGATAAGGTTCGACCACAAATGCGCACGGTCGGTTCCGCAAAGCTTCATTGTGATGCCAGCAACAAGAACACTGTTGTTTTCGACGTCGATGCGATGGTTCGGTAGTTCCAGTATCTCGCCGTGACTGTTGCCAAACCAATGACATTTTGGATCGAGTATCGTAAAAATGTCGACCAATCCAGTACATACCTATTGATGTTTACGATGACTTATTCACAATTCTATCGCTGTCGTGCGTTGCAGACACGCCCTCGAGCTGGTACTATGTGTTAGACACTGTACCGAAAACGAGACTTAGTGAATGATGTAACTTGTGGTAGCGTTGCTTGAAACATGTACATTACAATGATTTTGCGTGAAGTACACAAGTCTCAACTTGTTTTTGTTGCATCGCAACTATGTCTCAATGGGAACGTAATCGGTCTACAATGTATGGACATCGCACTTAATCGCGTCGGTTTCGATAAGTATTACACTCCTTTTGGACATAGGTTTGTATCAATATGATGCTTACCTTGTGTCGTTATGTATGATGGAAATACATAGTACGTTATTGAAATGCTGAGTTGCAGACAAGCGCAATGAGAGCAATGAGGCGAAGATCGAATGGATATCTATATGTAGGAAAGCATATGTTATACAGATTTACGTATATGAAGGAAAGCATCTGTTGATACGTATATGGAGGATAGCAAATGCTATACAGATTTACCAATTACATTTACTTGTACACACCGATACAAGTAATTTACTCGAGTAAGACAGGAGCTGCTGCCAACGCGTGGCCGACATGTGGTCACTTTAGTGTAAATAGTGTTACAGTACTACATTGCATATATGTTACACCAAGTGGTATTCACTTAATCCTTCAATTGTTGGATATACATCTATTTGTAAAGACAAGTACGTATACTTTGGGTGCAGTCAATTACAACTCGCATTTTGGGAAGCATATTCTAATACTAAAAGTAAGATTATCCTTTCGGTATAATATTAACTTCCAAAAACTGCATTTATACCACAGTTCAATATTACTACCGGTTTCCTCGTAAGTATGTGTCTTCAAATACGTTCGGACCGGACTGCGCTGTGATATTAAATAACGTTAAGAAGCCTAAAATTCATACAGCACGCTGATTCTGGTGGCCAACTAAAAACAAAAACGCGGGGTCCAACTCTACGGGGAGTTCAGTAGAATGTGCTAAACCGACTGCCTAATGCAATTTTGTGTGGTGTAAAACGCAATAATGGTGTACAATCTTGATCAATATATTGCAAATCCCGCGCGCGGCATTTGAATACTATATCGCGCATACCAAGTCATACATTCTTACAGTAGCTGTCACGTCCAAGTTACATGCAAGACAAGTAGATGTATGGTATTTATTTAATACCACTCCACTTTTAGCGGGGACTACATATATATAATAGGTATCAATGTAAAACAATTCATTATTCTGTATATTGTACATTTCAGAATATACAACGTGCAAATATTAGTACGACTATATTAACGATTACATGTAGTGTGTCGTTAGAACAAGATTATAGAAACTGATCAGCTAATCACAGTGCAAAGACAAAACGTGCAAATGTTTTATAAATAATATATATTTGACAAAACGGCTCGTATCGCTTTGTACAAAACTGTCGAACCCGCAAAAAGACTGTACTCCAGTGGATTCATGCTCAATACATTGGCGATCGTTTTCAAAAGGGTAAAGATGGCAATGTGAGAACGGGATTTTACCAGCACGGCACCTTTTGGTGCTCAACACAACTAAAATGAATGGCATTGCGAGCATTCGTGAATTGAACTCAAAAGACACAATGCAGTCGAACCCGCAAGTATATCGTATTTGGTCACAACTGATATATATATATATGTACAATAGAGCGCTCTCTCTGTTGTACATGACAAGGTGTGACGTTGGGCTCACGCTGACAACAAACCCGTGCTGTACAAGATGACGTTGATAGTACATCAGTATTGTCGTGCTTAACCTGTCCCTACCATGTCTTATTAGTTTGCAGGGTTTCCCAAACTTGACTTCAAATCAGCTGTTGAAGATTATATTGAATTTGTTGCAAAATACTTCGACTTTACTAGGGTCCATCAAGGTCACAGCTTTCGCGTCTGAGTTGCTTGCGTACGACTGTACTATCTGCAATCACCTTCATAGTACCGTACCACACGATATCACGCAGACACTAGATTACACACACTTGTGCTTGCTTGTCTACACAAGTGGACGAGGTGACCAAAGGTCTAATCTGTAGTTTGGCAAGTCAAAGGATCTCAATCGGTAGAGTGGGGCAACGAGCGAGCAATGCAGCGCAGCGTGCATTGTAATTCGATCGTCAGTAAGGTCGCTTGCTACTTACTCTCGCACCAATGATTTCGAGTGCCTTTAACCTCGTCCTGCTGCTGCGCCAGCATATGACAGATGGACATGCCAACGAGTTCATACTGTCAACACCAGTGAATCGGGATGTCATCATTTGGGCGTGACCTCCTGCGATGTCATGGACGCGCTTATTGCTATCGCCGTTGCCTCGACACGATCAACAACGACGACGAGTTCTGATTGCCGTCAAATACACGTCGAGTCGGATCAAAAATGAGTGGTCAGAAAGTGGACACAAAATATCGAAACTCACTCTTTGCTCTGATCTAGCGTCATGACAAAGCGCCGCCTGATGCAAAGCCAACCATGTACCACTTGCACGAGTTTGGTGCGACGGAATGCGCTCGCGCGACTTTGGTATGGTCATTACGGTCAGCAAAGCACACTAACAACACTTGCGCTGACGAAATGTGTGCAAGGATCCAACTGACGCATGTCGGATGAAGTCTTGCTTGTGGTTTTCTTGTTTGGATCTGAAGACTTTACTGTTTAATGAAAATGGTAAAAAGATCTTTCGAAATGGTCTGTAGCAGAGCTCACCATAGTTCTAAAATCAAATACCTTAAACTAATGTATCACGATTTGCCAAAGAACACTTGTACTTATACTATATGCGCAACAACAACTGAAGCGAGACCACTGCCCATCTCCGTATTAGATATATTGTTTTTCATAGCGTATATTGAATAAAAATGTTTCTTGAGTGTGTTTTGAGCGATTTTATAATGACGTATAAAACTAGGGAAAACTCAAAACCTCTTTATTAGATGCCATGTTGACTTAGGATTGCTACGTAGAGATTTGATTTTCAAATGCAAGTTTTCATCGATGCTCAAATGATCGCGACCAAGCACCTCAATCAGGCGGTGCGCCAGACAAGCGGCGCAACTTGCCGTGTGTGCAGCCAAAAGCAGCACAGTGCGACAACAGCGCTGGGCCAGAGGAGCACGATGCGGATGACGAGACGTTACAGGAAACAGTTTGGTGCTCGATATCGAGATGCCGTGGATGCCAAAGTTGCGCGAGTTCGTGCGTTCACTTCTATCTTGCTCTCATGGAATACATCACTCACTCACTTACTCACTCACACGTGTCGATTTGATAGTCCTTGATGCAGACGCTGCGATGTATCTGGTGCTCGCTCCGACCTTGTCGTCGTACGAGCCACGCACGTCCGTGTTGCGCGAAACGTGAGCCACGACGTTATGGACAATGTGGTACGCGCACCACCTGTACGTGCTCACCGGGGTGTCGTCTGAGAAGCGCGACATGTTGCACAGTATGGTCGACAGCACCAACTGTGGTCTTGCCGAGTCAATCGTGCCGTCACCAGAGGCTGTCCAGGAATCCCGTGAGTCCGACAAACGCACATGGTTATGAGAAGAACGTGTGTGCAGAGAACGGGTACGACCCGAACCGGGACTTCAACTACACCAAGGGATCGACGTGCTTCCAGACAATCGTCGCGCGCGCCGTGAACGAAGACTGGCGCGACCACCTGCTCCAGCTTGTAATCGCGTTCCATGGCGGCAATCGGTCGGTCTCGTACGAGTGGGAGTCGGAGAACCACATGCGTGCGTCCGGTGGCAGTGCTGTTTGTTACCGACGCACGGGTTTATGAGGACGTACTTTACAAAGACCGCCACAGCCACTTTGTTGAACGTCTGGACGACGAGGAAGCGGAGATTACGGAGACGTCGAGCGACGAACAACTTAGTGAAGTGTCGGATGACGACGTCGAGATGCACTCGGATGCAGGATCGGACGCGAGCGTCGACAACGCTGGCGCTAGCGCCGCGACTGTACCACAATGCATTAGGATCGCATCACGCGACTGAGACTGCAAGCGACGACGCAGAGGATGCAGAAAGAGTCGACGATACATGAGCGCGACTTACGCATTGCGCTCATGTACATCGACTTTGTGCATCCGTACTTTGCGTAGAAGACGGCGCCAGTGACCACGACTGCAGGCTTTGCGACCTCGATCCAGTGGGAGGTCGCCAGCGCCGGCTCGACATCACGCAGCTGAAGGTGTCGACGAGCGCCGACTTGTCGGGTGCGACGCTCACGGCCGCGCAGACGGGAGATACTTGGTAGTACCACCCCAACATGAAGACGTCTCTCTCGCTCTCTCTCTATTGTGCTTGGTCGCGATCATTTGAGCATCGTTGTGGCTGCTGCTTGTTGCAGCTGTGTAAATTTTGCATTTGAAAGTCAAATCTCATTAACATGCTGCGTAGCAATCCTAAGTCAACATGGCATCTAATAAAGAGGTTTTGAGTCACTTTATGGGCACTTGGGAGCTTTTGAGTCACCTTTTGGAGTATTCCCTAAACTCTAACTACTACCGTCGCCGTGCAATCACTTCAGGAAGTAGAGTCCATAATACAGGAAGCACTGCTCCAACGTTCGCACGTTGTGTTGGTTGTTGCTGCGGTCGCGTGTACAAAACTGGCTCGATTACCTGGACTTGCGAGATCATTTGCTGTGGTCGTTGTAATAGTGGAATTGAATGGCTCGAATACTGTTGCTGCTGCTGCTGTTGGTGATTCATGGAGCGCCGACCACGTTGCAGCTCGTCGTATATAACTGCTGCAGCTGCATTCTCAGCACTAGTCCTGCTACGGCGGTTGACGGTTGTGCTTGCCTCGTGGATGAGGACATCGTGGACCATGCGACGCAGCTTTTCACCAACAACACGCTCGCAACTGCTGCGCGTCATGCGTGTGAACGTTTGACTAAACTCGTCCGCCGACTGCTTGCTTGGGTCGACAGCCAGAACTTCCAGGCTCTTCATGTGCGCTCGAGCGGAGAGATTCAGAGAACCGACATAGACGACGTCATTGACGACGTAGAACTTAAGATGCATAGAGCCTGCGTCGTTGTATCCATTCCTAACGAAAACTTCGACACCTAGACGTTCGAGCTCTAGGACCTTCGAGTGCTTTCCCGGCGCCGCTTCCCTAGAGTCCAGCATTACCCTAATTGGAATGCGGTCGCGCGTGGTGTCTTGTGCTCGATCGCGCACGGCACCAAAAAAACCATCGTCGGTCCAAACGAAAGTACATAGATCGAGCCGACCAGTAGCATTTCGAAATGCATCTTTCAATGCAAGCGCATGTATGTCCGCGTCGACTATGTTGTTGAACCACAAGTAATGTGGCGACTGTTGTTGCCGCAATTCTGCATCTAGGCGGCGATTGATGTGTCGTTGTTGCTCCAACGCGCCCACAAGGCTGTTAGAGACGTTCCGCTGGTGGTCAAGCTCGGTCTCAAGTCGCTCGATCGTCAGACGGTGGAGACGCAACTCGTCCGCAGCGCGGTTGTAGTCGAGTTGAAGCTGTGTATGCTCGTCGACGCGACCACCGAGCCTCTGCACGCGCACTGCCGCGGCGATGTTGTGGACGAGGTGAGGCACGCGTGCGGCTGCTGTTGTGGTGGTGCGTTGTATGGTGGCGCGTATCTGTCGGCGCGAACGATATCGCCTTGCGGCAGAATAGACGTAGTTCGGCACCACGCCAAACACATCGGCGACTTCGACGGAATCGCAGTGAAGGCCGACCACGAGTTCACCAGCACGTCGGCTCATGGAAGGTGCTGGTGGCATTGGTGACCTCGTTGCTGTTGTTGTTGTTGTTGTTGTTGCTTGTCTCGATTTGTATCTGGCAAAATTGTTTCTCACTGAAGCTTGAATTATTGCCTTTGTTGCTCGCCGTACTGTAACCGATTTGTATCGGCTTGGCAAAATTGTTCCTCGCTGAAGCTTGAATTATTGCCTTTATTGCTCGCCGTACTGTAACCTGTCACCCCCTGTTCAAACCATAATGAGGCCAAGTAGCTCAAAATCCATGAAACATTTTAGAGGATCTTTCATGGATTTTGTGCTGCTTGATCTCACTATGGTTTGAAAACGAGGTGGCAAACTAGGTACCGAATGGTGATGCTTTCTAGGTTTGAAACTTTCAAAAAGGTGACGACATCTTTGACAGCTTGGACTCATTTCAGCAAGAACGGAAATGTGTAAGGTTGCAGGCGCTGATTGATTTGGCTCCGGCGCTCTTCCCGTCGTATGCATGCGTGCGAGCGGCGCAATTGTCGTATCTCACACACACGCGCGCGCACCGCAGCCTTCCGGCTAGCGCACACTTGGATTGACAGTCCGCCACGCGCAGCAACTGCCACATCAACACATATCATCCACACATCTATCTACCACCACCACCACGATGCTCGAAGAGTTTCCTTTGCGCGAGTGCGACGTGCCGCGCGTGCAGATCTCGTCGCACAAGCTCGAGCAGTGGCGCGACGTCGCACACACTGAGATCGCACGCGTGCTCACACAGCGCAACTCGTGGTACTACGAGTTCCAGAACCGCACGCACGCCGACGGGTACGAGCAGATCGCTGCGCGCGACAACCTCCACGCGTATGCGCGCGGCGTGGCGAACTCGTCGCACAAGAACGTCTTGATCCGCGCGTCGCTCGAGACGACGCTCGATGCAATCATCTACGGTCTCTACTGCGAAACGACTGCCGAACAGCGCGTTGCGCTTGCGCACTTGTACGAACACAACATTCTCGACGGTGCAGTCCTCCACGTCGGTGCGACACGGACGCGCGACGATCCATTTCGCTTCGTCGGCGTCAAGTGGGTCGCATTTCGATCGCCCGCGCCGTCGTTCGTGACGTCACGGGATTTTATCTACTTTTCGTATTCGGGCACAATGCGCGACGCGAATGGACACCGTGTGTTGTTCCGTCTATTGCGATCGATGCCGATGGACGACGTCGTCGTGACCGAGTGCAGTAGCAAGAGCGCAAGTCCACTCGTGCGGGGGAAGATCTCGTACTTGTATTTGTATCGCGAGAACGGCACACGCACGGAAGTGTCGGCGCTCGCACTGCACTCAACTGCTGGGAACATGCCGTCGTGGGTCGTGACGAAGACGATCGCGTTCGTCTATCCCGCAATCCTGAACCTCGTGACGGTCGCAGAAGCCAAAGTGCTCGTCATCAGCGGTCGCGCAGCGCCGCATAGCAATCACAATCGGCCGTTCAGTGTCACTGCGTCCAGCTCGTCTGGCTCGACTGGCTCGACTGTTGCTGTGTCAGCATCAGCGTCAGCAGCAACGTCGTGTGGCGTCTGCTTTCGGCGCTTTCGGGTCTTTGGGCGCTCGAAGCGCACGTGCGCTGGCTGCTGCCACGTGCTGTGCAAGACGTGCACTGTGAAGCTCTGTTTCTACGACGCACACAAGCGACTGTCAAAGACTGGCGTAATGGCACTGCGCTTCTGTCTCAACTGCATGGTCCACGCCCGCAGCGAGCGGCAAGCGATCACGGCAACCTATCGACATCATTCGCGGTCACTGGACGATGCGACCGACAATGATTTCGATGCACTGAACGTCTCGATCTGTACGTTATCGACTGTGTGTTGTATAAAATGTATTGGGTACAGTAGAAGACTGATGTGCGTGTCGCATGTGCTGATTCCATAGATCGCGAGACACTGCGGGCAAAGAATCACTTTGACGTTTTGTCCGACGACAACAGCGACAACAGCGACAACAGCGACAACAGCGACAACAGCGACGATAGTGACGATAGTGACCGTGGCATTGACGACGTCGACTACATTCACATCGATACGCGATTCGACGATGTGGAGATTGATGCGCTTGCGATTGACGACATCGACGACAGCAGCGATGACCACACGAACGCTCCAACAGCAGTACCAACAACGTACAGCGATTCGTTCACTATGATGCCGCCGCACAAGCAGCGCTTCGCCAGTACGAGTGTCGCGTCATTGTCGTCCTCGACGCTGACCGCGAACAGTAGTTTTGTTAGCAGCAGTCGTCGGTCGTCGTCGAACGATGACGCCAGCATGAGCTACGGCAATTCGTTGTTGCACGTCACGTCGGCAGACGTGATGCCACGCAGCACTAGCACTAGCACTAGCACAAACAACGTGCATGCGACTGTCGCAACGGGTCTGCTGAGCTATAGTGCGATCCGTCCGTCGAGCCGCAAGGCGTCGCGTGCAAGTGCGCGCATGCGACTCGGGTCGTCGTCTTCTGTAATGCACGCGTCGCATGCTCCTGAGACGTACACGAGACGAACAACAACAACAACAGCAACAACACACACGTCGTCGACAGTGCACGAGTCTGAGGACCTCGAGCAGACGTTTCGACTGCGTCTGTTGCTGTTTCCAGACGAAGCTGCTGCTGCCGATGCAAATGATCGTAGCAACACACACAAATTCCACAGCAGCAGCAACAGCGTACGATCGCAGCAGCTCCAAGCAGCACGTGGTGCATGATTGCAGCGTCATGAAAGCAGCGAGTCCGTAGTTGTATGTCGTAACGTGTTGTAACGTGTCATAATGAGTGTCGTAATGAGTGTCATAACGTGTCGTGAGTGAGCAAGTACGAAATCAATTCGATCAACCACTGGTGTCGTGTATCACTCTGTTCCAATGCAAAGTGGCCACTCCTGACTACAGTTGCTCCTTCATGGACTACATAACGCTGTCATCGCGACTCTATTCAACTTTACTCGATCGTCTCGATCGTCGAGGGCGTTGCTGTCGACGGAAGCGCAAGGAATTCGTGTTGCGCCGCCATCGACGATTGAATCGGTGGTCGATGAGCAGCTGCCGCACTGCTCTGGTGCATCATGATCTTCTGCCCTTCGCGCATCATCGACCGCAGTAGCGCCTGTTGCGCCGCAATCGACTCCTCCATCTTGACAAAACTCGTCGGAATCGGCTCAATGACGCGCTCGTTGCTCGCGCCGTCATGCTCAATCGCTTCCTCCAACAAGATCATCCCATTGCCACTGCCGCCAGTGTGGTAGCTCTTGTCGCGTCGCTTGTCCCATCGCGGCACAGACGCGTCCGATCCAGATGAACTTGCGTCGCTATACGCGCTACCGACGCTCGCATCCGAGCCCTGACGCCGCCGTTCGTGTGCGTTGCGCAACTGCGCCTGCGAGCGGCCACTCGGCTGCTGCTGTTGCGCCACGAGCGTGAGGCCCGACAAGTTTGCAATCCGCAAAACTTCTGGATCGTCCCGCGTCGTCGCTGCGGCATCGTCCACTTCATTATCCAAATCGTCCAAGTCATCGAGCGTGTCCCAATCTGCTGGCGCATGTGGCGTAGGTCGGTGGGAACTACCTGTAGCAGCAGCAGCGCCCGCTGGTTCGACGTGCGACGACCAGCCATAATAGCTGACCGACCCGTTCGTTGCCGTCGCTCCTCCTCCTGTCGTGTTGTGCGTTGCGATCGTACTCGGTGGAAACGGCTCCGATCGGACGTCTGCGAGCGAATGGCGCTCGTCCAAATATACGTCGCTGCCGCGCTTGTCGTTGTGATACCTCGCACTGTCGTACGACGCAGTCGCAGCGGTCGTCGACGAGCCAATCGACAGTGCGCTACTGCTGCTGCCGCCGTCGCGTCCTTGTGCTGCACTTGCACGCATTGCAAGCAGCGCATTCCGTCGCTCGGTGCGGCAGGTGTTGATACATTGCAAGCAAAACTTCTCAGACGACGTAATCACACTCGTCCCGGTCTCTGGCTGTAACTTTGCGGGCAATTGACTCGTCAACAACGTCAATTCCATCGTACACGACGTGCACATGATCTCAGCGCATACGCGACAGTGATGGCGCGAGCGTAACAGATTGAACGACTTGAAACAGACGCTACATGCCGGTCTTTCGTGGTTCGGGACCCACTCTTTTTCTGTCAACAACTGGCTCTTGACGATGTATTTGGTATCCGCCGCGGTACTGAAATTCGCAACGATCGTATACAAACCCGACACGATCCGGTTTGCAAACCACGCAGGCGTCGTCGTACCTGGAAACGCCATCTCAAACGACAGTGACGCGTCCACAATTGCGGTACTCGACCCTTTCGCACCACTCGAACCAGCACCATGCGATCGAAACAAGTGGATCCACGTCGCGTGCGTCCGTGCAAACCCAAAATTACGTTCCGTCGCGCCTGGTACGTCCGTAATCTCGAGCGGCTGGACGACGCGCGCCAACACGCGCGTCTTCGTCACTGGATCGACAATCGTCTTGCACACTTCGACGACCAATAGATCCCGCACGGCGTAAACTGCATCGACGGCCGATTGGAACGCGAGCCACTTGACGCCACCGAATTGGAATGGATCTTCTAAACTCGCCGTTTCGTGAACGTCGAGCACGGCAGCATCTAGGAACGACTCTTGATACAAATGCGCCAAGAGCGTCCGCTGGTCGGTCGTATTGTCACAATTGAGCGCAAACGCAAGTTCGTCTAACGAACATTCGAGCTTCGCACGAACGAGCGCTTTGCGACCAGGTGCGTCGGTTTTGCTACTGGACGACGCCAACGCAGTCGCAGACGTCGTGCGTTGGCGGTAGACGACGCAATTCTTCTTGTCCACGTGGACTTTCCACGTTTGGCCGCCGCGTTGGAGCGCTGGCGACAGCGTCGGGTTCTCCATCCACACGTGCTTGGACGTGAGCGCTTGGTCTGCTAACAACTCGGCGCGGCGCTTGAACGTTGCGTATTGCGCTGCCGAGAGCGCAACGTGTGGCAAGTGGTCAGGGTCGTCGAGTGGGAAGCGGAACGACTCGCCCGTGTCTTTCACGCGGATCACGCGGCCCGTGCGCATCCAGTGGATACCCCCACGTGCTGTTGGGGCTGGTGGAGGTGGCGCGCTGGACACGTGGACACTGCCGCCACGCGATTCGAGGCGATCGAGGTCCGTGGGCGTAAAGCCGCCGATCGTACTGATCGACATGCCGCTCGCAAGTGGCGGTGCAAACGCCGAGAAGCTGCTGCGTGAAGACGAGGAGGCCGAGGAGGCTGTGGTGATCGGGACACCGCCGCGCGACGATCCGTACGTATAGTACGACTCGTCGAGCGGAGGTGGCGAGGCGTCGTGCGTAGCAGCAGCAGGTGGAAGGAGATTCGTTCGGTTGCTACTATCAAAATTGTTGTTGCCATTTGCCGGGTTAGTGTCGTTCGACCAGCCCATCTGGAAGCCGCGATGGTGCGATGGCGGCAGTGGCGAGTTGTCGCCCTCGAAGCTCGCATTGCTACTGAGCGTACTTGTGACGCTCGTGTTGCCGTACGTTGTTGTAGTAGCAGCAGGTACCTGGAAGATTGTGAACGAACTCGTCGTGGGTGTATTGCTGGTGCTGCGGTCGTTCGTGCCGCCACGGGTCGTCACCATCGCCGATGTTTGCTGGAGCGCGTGTGGTTGTCGTCCCACACGTGTGTGTGTTGGAGTGTGTCTGCGCTCTCGCTTCTATACTGCTATAATGCAGCGTGCTGGAGTTGTTGGCGGCGGTGGTGGTGGTGGTGGTGGTGGTGGTGCGACGACGGGCAAGTGAAGTGAAGTGCGCGCTCGAGTTGTGCGTGTTTCTCAGCGCACAAATGACAGCAGCAGCAACAATTGATCGACAACTCTGTCGTCACTTTCGCCACGCCGCCAAATCTGCCAAATTTGCAACCAGAACCAGAAACACTTTATATGTGTGTTTGTATGCTTGAAGTCGAATCGAGGTGATTGGACACAGAAACCGAGCGCATACATGATTTGAGCTGCGTTGAGAGTTGGGGGTCGTCGTCGTCGACAAGGCATGCGGATGACACGAGCACACACACACGAGCACCTGCCTTCTCTCCTGTTGCTTTTGTTGCTTTTGTTGCTTTTGTATATCTGTGTCGCAACTGACGCCTCACTACTCTATTGCTTGCTACACTCACTTGTGCATCAAGCTCATGTACGGCGACTTGTACGCAGCTGCGTGGTCGCGCTGCTCCGCTGTATACAGCGAACCGACTGGGATCTTGATGAGCTTCTTGTACTGTGCGAACAGACGAGCAACAAGCAGTGACGTCGTCACAATCGCGAGATGCAAGCACTGAGTCAGCGATGCAATGCTTTGGATATAAACTACGCACGAAAGAGCCTAAACGTACCGCCAGTGTGCCATAGACCATCAGCACAAAACCCGCGAGCTCGACCCTGTTATATTCTCCCTATTGTCAGCCCCCTTGTCGTCTTGCACACAAACACACTCAGTCAACAGCGTCCCTTGCCCAATAGCGCGACGCACCAGCTGTAGACCGTCCACGGCTCGCCCGCAGAGTTGGGTCCTTGCCATTTGAGTACGTAGTACGCAAACAAACTGAGCACCCACACGCCCAGTGTCCGCAGCGTCTGATGTGCACATACGAAATGAAAAAGCCAGTCATGATGATGCCATATGCAAGATCTGGCGTGTCAGCTCGTTGTGAGATGTTTCTACATTTTCCATACAAAAACCAAATAAGCCGACCTCAGTGATGCTCCGCATGACCGCCGACAAGTGCTTCGTGACGTAGTTTGCAGTCACATTGAGCGTCCCAACAGCGACGATGTAGGCGACAATGAGCGCAACGAGCGTCGGGGAGTTCGAGACTTTGGTGAACGAGTCGACAAAGTCCTCGTGCCAGATCTTTGCCAACCCACTGCCTGCAGTTGCAGGCGTGAGCGTCAGCACGGGCACGAGCACGACGTAGAATACGAGGCCCCAGAGCCCTTCGAGCCCGACGAGGAGCATCGGACTGACGTTCAGCGACACCATCATGTGCTCCTCGACGACGATCTGGAGCGCACACAGCACTTGCGCCGCGACGATGAACATCAGGCCGAGCAGTGCGTTCCACGCTGCTTCGTCCGACGCAGCGAGCGTCGCGGCACTCGCATGCGCGTCCGCCTGTGCATCGCTATGGCCGACGCCGGCCCAGCCAACGAGGACGACTGCGACTGCGACGACACCGATGCTCATGTAGTGGTAGCCATACAGGCGCTTGCCCATGAGCCGCACGGAAAAGAGTGCACTGAAGATGATGACCGACCCGCGCGCCATCTGGAACACGGACGACGAGATCCAGAGCAGCCCGACGTTCGCGAGCACAGTCTGTAGTAGATCGAGCATCGATGGCAATGCGACTGCTGCCATGGTCTTGAGCGACACGTGGCTGTCGTCGCTGCTGCTGCTACTCGCAGCGGTAGACGTGCCGAGCAACGGCTGCGATTCAGCTGCCGTTGCGCCGGTGCGGCGCCCACTAGCTGCATGGACGTGGCGCTTGGCGATCGCATTCGCTTCTGGTGTGTTCATGTACCGCTTGCCCGCTTTCCGCAGCCGCACGAGCGGCGTTGCGAGGTAGTCCGAGTGCGTTGCGACCTTACGTAGGTACAGAAACACGAGCACGAGCGCCATGGCGAGCTTCATCTGCAGCACGCCGAACCACGGCTTGTCGAACGGACACAGCGTCGTGAGTGCAGCTGGCTCGGAGCTATTCGACGACGCTGGTGCGTCTGGGTCGGCGCACAACACGGTACCATGTGCACGGATGCCGTACTCGGTCTTCATGATCACGGTGCTGAACGTGCCCGAGATGAGCATCGCAATCGCGTACAGGTTCCCCTCGCGGTGGCTCGCCGCAGTCGTGGCCATGATGGGTGCGTGGGCAGTAAGCGGAATGTAGATGTCCTGTACGAGGGACGAAAGTGATCAGTCCGTCGGTCCTGGTCGTTCGAGTCGTTCGAGGCGTCCAATGCTCGTGTTTGATCAGCAATCCGTCAGCTGCAACTTGCTTGTCAAACAAGTGGCGTTCGGCGACAGGAAAGTACCAGTACGAGTACCGTTTGAATACCGACGTGTGGTATCATTTGCTCTTTCATTACCGGTACTGCTACTACACGAAGTACCGTAGTAAAACACTCTTACACAAACATACTGCACAGTATCGTTATACAGACAAAACTCTCTCATTGAAACATCAAAATGGGCGAAAAATAATTAAGTGTCAGAGGCAACAAAAAAATGAAGGTATAAAAAACTGCAAGTATGCGTTCAGAAAATTTCAACCAAAAGTTGGACACACGCGACGAGTCAAACTGAGAGCAAAAAGTAGAGATTGGTCAAATCTGACACCAGCAATC
>JAADXH010000532.1:0-20914 GCA_023337595.1 Globisporangium camurandrum
AACTGACGCTCGTGCTGTGTGTGACGTACTCGCCTTTGATTGCGCTGACGCTACTGATGGTGTGATCGGATAGCAGCTCACTCGATATCGTTGCCGCCTTTGAAGCACTGGCAGTTGGTGTACTGGCAACAGCGTGCGTCGAGGAGAAAAGTTATTGACATGGACTCAGGAGAAAAACGCGACAATTGATCAGCTGCAAAACGGAGCACGCGAGACTTACTCGGCCTTTGGATACACTTGCTTGGTTAGGGTTTATCTTAGGGTTTGGTTGGTGTAAGACTCATGCCTTGACTCAAGGGGAGCGCGAAGCGCGTTGGGTTCGTTTGGTTGGGCTGTAATTGGCATTTGTCCCAGTAGCAAAACCAGCACGTTTTGATATCTGTCTGTCGTCTATCACACTCGCTCTCGCTCCCACATTCCCCCGCCTAACAACACTCCATCTACGCCAATACGCCTTTCGTGCTCGGCACGCCGGCACTCGCATCGAGTGCCACGGCCTTGCGCAGCGCAACCGCCAGTGCTTTGAACGACGATTCGGCGCGGTGGTGGTCGTTTCGACCGCGTAACACGTCAACATGCAACGTCACGCGCGCGGCGCTCGCAAATGACTCGAAAAAGTGCGTGATCATCTCACACGACAGTGCGCCGACCATCGGCCGCACGAGCGCCAAGTGGATCTCACTGTGCGCGCGGCTCGAGATGTCGACGATCGCACGCGCGAGTGCTTCATCGAGCGGTACAGTCGCTTCGCCAAAGCGCGCAATGCCTGCGCGATTCCCGAGTGCGTGGTCAAATGCTTCGCCCAGCGTCAACGCACAATCTTCAGTCGTGTGGTGGTCGTCGATCCAGATGTCGCCTTTGCACTCGAGCGTCAAATCAAACCGACTGTGCTTTGCCAGCGCCGTGAGCATGTGGTCGAGGAACCCAATGCCAGAATTCACGACAGCTTTGCCCGTGCCGTCGAGCGCGAGCGTCACGTCGATCGACGTTTCTTTCGTCACGCGCGAGATCTGCGCCGACCGGCGCCCTGCAGTAGGCGCTGTGGATGACGCAGTAGGCACTGCAGGAGCAGCAACTGCGACAACGTCCAACAGCTTCGTGAGACCTGGGTCGAGGATCAGCGACGCGCCAGCATCGCGCAGTGCCTGGAGCACGGGCGGCGGCTGCAGTTCGAGGATCCACTTGGCGTACACGTGTGGCGTGAGCACGCCAAACGCCTGCGTGCCTGCGTGGACGCCGGCAACGATATCGTCGACCGTGTCGCCGACCATCGCTGCGTTCGTTGCATCGACGTTGAGCGCTTTTAGCGCCAAGCGCACCGGCTCGGGCGATGGCTTCGGTGGACAATCTTCCATGCAGATCTGGACTTTGAACAGGTCCTGAAGGCTGTAGGAACAGGAGCAAACGACACGCAGATGGACACGTCAGTCGAGTGCGATTAGCGACACGCGACTGCACATGCGTACGTACCCGTGCGCTGCGAGGAACTTGTCGCAGTCTTTGCGTGGGCGACCGGTGACGACCGCCATGCCTTTCGGCAAGCGCCGGTGGAGCTCTTCGAGCAAGCCCTTGGGCGTGAGCAGCGTCTCGAGTTCACACAGACCCGGTTTGTTGTCGACGCCCTGGTAGATGTCTTCAAACGCTTGCGTGACGTCTGCGAGCGTCGGGGCAACAAATGGCGACGTGCCCGCACCTTCGAGCTTGTTCGTGATCATCCGGTGCGTGAGCTCCCAGTCGTTGTTCGCATTGCCTGCGAGCTTCTGGTGCTCGATCTCGTCGAGCGTGACGACGACGCCAAAGTGCTTGGCCGTCTCGACGATCGCGTTGCGGTACGAGAGTGACACTTCGGCCATGACGCCATCCATGTCAAGCAGCAGCGCCTGCAGTGGTGTCGTTGTCGTCATCGTGCTGTGATGTGGTGGTGCGCGGTGTTGTTCTGTGCTGTGCGGTGGTGCGATCTGCGTATCGGCTGGTGATTCGAGTTGACTGCTGGGTGGCGTACGCGCAATGGCCAGGTAAGAAGTGCGCCGTCGCTTTGCTTGTTCACGTGGACGTGCGAGTTTGCGTAGTTTGTCAACCAGTGTGATGTGTGTCAGAAAATACCGGTATTGAATTTTGTGAGCAGAATTCGATTATAGGCAAACGCAATTGAATATAAAGATTTAAATTAGCGCATCTCATAAAACCTCAATAACTTTTCACAACTACGATAAAACCTTTCAGTATTGATTAATTGTCAGAAATATCTGTGAGGACACGACAGTGTCATTTTCTCGACAGCGCGACAAAGATGCTAAGCAGTGAAGGCTAGCGACTTTGGTTCATCGACGCTTGGATCGCGTATGCGACTGCGTTCTCGTAATGGAAGCTCATCGCAAGCATGGTTGGCACGAAAACGCCGAAACAGTGCTCCAACTACTATGGGACAGATGCTGGTTGGGCGGCAGCAGCGGAAGCCGAGCAGCGTCGACTCAACAATCGTATCGCGCTCGACGATATCGTTGGCGAGACACCGACGCTCAACAGCAGCAAGTATGCATACTGCAAGCACTACGAAGACATCGCAGTGTCAAGCAATAGATATCGCGATGACTCTCTCGTTGTCGTTTGTCAGAATTGGTCGTGCTCGTTGCTGCTATTTTAGCAACTTTTCGAACGCGACTACAGAGCTTTCACGCGTCGTCCACGCACTACACTCTAGCTCCGCACCTTCAAACCTCTGCTACCACAATGACAAGAGAGAGCGCTGTGCGCGCTGCACCGTCTGTCTGGAGACGCCGCCTCGACTCACTCCGGTACGTGCGGACATTCCGAGTCTGGTTGGTGCCGGCGACAGCGACGGCGGGACCAAAAAGCGACAGCAACGCAAACAGCAGCAGCGACCCTCCGTCTCCAATGCCTCGTCCAAGCGTTACCTCAGCTACTATCAGTCCATCTGCACGAGCGAGCAGTGCTTGGCAGCGGCTGCTTTGGATCGCGATCGTTCTCGTGCACTGGATGTGCGCGATCCACTACTCGATTTGCGCGTTCGTGTACAACGCACTACCGTCGACTGTCCTCCTGATCAACATGCGCGCGTTCGGTGTGAGCATCGACCCGAAGCACTTCCCCGCAATCGCAGTGGTGCACGCGCTCTGTGCGACACTACACGCATGCTTGTTGCTCGAGATGCTGCTCTACTCGCTCTGGTTCCGTCGTCTACTGTTCACACACGAGATGCCGCTGCGCGAGGTGCAACAACAGCAACAAGCGCGCCGCAAACAGTCGCTCCAGCCGCTCGCTCGCGCCGTGTCGCGCTCCGCAACTGTGCGCAAATGGATCGGACGCGCACAGATTCAGTGGCACCGCTGGTTCGGTCCAACGGGCGTCTTTGGCGTGGACCAGAGCTACTTCCCAGCCCTTTTCCTCACGCGTGAGATCGTGGAGATCACGCTGCAGTCGTACCAAGCATACAAAATGAGCTGCCTCGTGCCGCGCAGGTGGCTCAACGAGCTCTACGTCACGCTCCTTGTTTTCAACTGCTGGACGACGCCAGTCGTGACCGAGTTAGTCTATCGCCAGCACCATCGCCGCGCACTGCGGCTGTGCATCTTTGTCGATACGATGCTCGACTTTGTCTCGACGGTCAGCGTCCCGTCGATCCTTGCGTTCCCGTACTGGCAATCGTACGACGTCCACACGCACGACTTTCGGGACGAGTGCTGGTTCAGCGACGCGTGGTACGTCAACATGGTCAACGAGCTGCGCATGCTCTTCATCCAGTCGTGGACCGACTGCACGTGCCAGTTTGCGTTCTGCGTCAGTCTGTTGTTGTGTCTCGATGATCTCAAGATCCTGGCGTCGAGTGATGCGAACGGCAGCGACTACAGCGCTGCTGCTGTGGACGCGACAGCGACAGTGGCGACGAACGCAGTCGCCCCAGCGCCAGCGCCAGCGCCAGCGCCAACGCTAGCGGTCGCATCGGCCACCGAGCATCGTTCAGTTGCTGCGACAACAACGATTCAACAGAAACCAAACGACCGACGGCGGTTGCAGCAGTGGGAGACGCGGCTGCGCAAGTGCGGGCACGTCGTGATGGTTGTCTGGGGCATTGCCGTTGCCGTCGTGCACCTGGAAGCGCAGCGGGACACGGAGATTGCAAATTGCCTCGTCCACGTGCATCCGTGGCTGTCACCGAAGGCCGCGTGCATGCTCATGCTCGTCGATTGCGTAGGCACTGGCACCAACGACGTGCAGCAGCAGCTACTACAGGGCACAGCTGCGGAGATCGAGCGCGCGTGGGATGGTATCAACGAAGACATGCTCGAGTTGCTCACGATCGCAAACTGCCCCGCGCTGCACATCCCACCGAGCATCGACGTGTTTGCAAACCTCATGGGGCTCAACTTGCTCAACGTCACGGTCGTCGAGTGGACCGACGCCGCAGCGCTCACGCAGGCGCGCCATCCAAACATGCGGCACATTGGACTGATGTTTGCAGACTTTACACCGTCGCTCGCCACAGCGTCGAGCGTCTTTTCGCCTGGGTTGCTCGCTCGCGACCACGCACCGCTGCTACGCGACGTGTTCATCCTCGAGTGCAACCTCGGTGGCTTGCCGGACAGGCTCCATACGTCGTGGCCAGCGCTTGCAAACATGATGCTGCCAGCAAACGCGATCGAAATGTTCCCATCTGAGCTGCTTCGCATGCAGCCGATGCGCATCGTGCTCGATGGCAACAGGATCGCGACGATCCCGCTCGATGTGTTTGCAATCGACTCGCTCGTGTCGCTCGAGCTCTCGGACAATCCGATGGATGCACTTCCACCGTCGACGCAGTCGTTTGTGGTTGGCAAGTCACTCCTGCACGTCGTGATCAAGCGCACGAACGTGTCAACGTTACCAGCGTGGATGACGACGTCCGCGTTCCTTACACGCGTGTCTGTACGCGCTGGCGGTACGCCACTGTGTGCGAGACTACTGGGTGGCGCCACGATCGATGCCCAGAGTCAACGACTAGCAAAGTACATTGACTGTAGAGAGTGACGGAGTGGATCATGTCGTGTAGAGTCAATGGAACAATGTCTACAACGGTGTGTTTGTTTGTGTACCTCTTGCGATGGTTGTCAGTCGTCTACAAGTCATCCACGTAGCCAACCAGTCGCCCATACGCACCAAAGTGACGTCTACAATCAAGAGACAACACATAGAGGCAAATCACACCAGCTTATGTAGCGCCGATGGAGCTCATCCAGTCCTCGTTCCAGGCATCGTTGGATGCAAGTGCGGATCGCCTGAGCACTGCAGAGCTCGCGGATCTGCGCACGGTAGTCTGTAGTAGACACAGTGCTGCTGCTGCAATGTGTCGATCCGCCACACTCGGGCACGCGACTCATGCGTGTTCCCATTGCCACGTTTATGTCTTTTGGTCAGATGTTTCGCTACTTTGACACGGACAGCGACGGTGCCGTGTCTGCAAACCAGGCGTGCCGCATGTTTGCACTCGTACGCCGCTCGCTTTGCTATGTGCATGTGTGCGAGGGCCTAAACGAGATGTATGCCAACACACTGTGCTGAGCTGCTCATATCTGTGTGGCTCCGACTGTAGCTGGGGTTGGACGTGAACCCTGCGTACGTGCAGGACCTCGAAGAAGTCTACCTCAACGGTACGGTTTCCGTACTCTATATCAACGCCCGCCACTTCGCGATGCAATGCAGTCATCTGCTGCTACATCCTTTACGCTACAGGCTAACTAACGAACCGACACGACTGCTGAACCCTCACACACACAGAGTTTGTCAAGATCGTCGACAGTCACGTGTCTGCGCCACCACCACCTGTGGCAACAACGGAACTCATCGGCGACAACGACCCGCTTGCATCGCTCGCAGTGAATCCACCACTCGTACCGGCGCTACAGATCGCTGCTCCACCAACAGCAAAGCAGCTCGCGTCGAAAAGCGAGAGCGTAGTCGAGCGCAGCAGCGACCAAGACGCACAGCGTGCGCTTGAAGACGACGCAGCTCGCCGACGCAACGAAGAGCTCTGGGAAACCGAGTGGAAGCTCGTCGATACGTACCGTCGCGGTCGCGTACAGCTCGACGAGCTCCGACTCTTTTTCGCAAGCTGTGCGTCGATGATCCCAGCACGCGACCTTCAGCGGTTCATGGAGATGTTTGGCGAGCCATGCGCGGCCACAGGAAGCACTGCTGGCGCTGGCGCTGGCAATGACGACACTGCGTTCGTGCTCCCGAAAGCTGGATTCATCAAGTTCCGGAGAGAGTACACTGCAAAAGACGTCGTGGGCTCGGACCGCGGCCTCTCGTCGGATGAAGAGGACGATGAGAATGGCGACAACGACATCAGGATCCAAGAGCTGACGGCGCGTGGCGGTGGTGGTGGGTTGGAGGATGATGCTCCAGCAGTCGAAGACGTAGCGCCATCCGAGCGTGTCGACGATTTGAATCCACCGCGACGCACGTACCAGCAGCAGCACAGTGACGACGACGTTGCACTCCACTCGAGCCGTTCGCACAACAGCAACAGTAGCAACACTGTCGTCATGGACCCAACTGTGCTGGACGACGCGTTTGACGATCAGGACAGTGAGGACGAGGACGAGGAGGACAGCGATGAAGAAGAGCATGAAATGCACGACGCAGTCCACTACCTGCCGACGCATCTGCATAGTTAAGAGAGCCACGAAGCACTGAGCGATTGGAAACAGGCAACCAATAGCAATTCGTTTCAATTCATAAGTTACGCACCATCACTTTCACTCTCTCTCTCTCTCTCTCTCTTACTCTTCACTAAACTCTGCAATGTCCATCTCCAAGATCGCATACAGTGCGTTTTCGACCTCGCGCTTCGTCGCATACAGTGGCAACTCGACGCGATTGAAACACGTATGGACTTTTGGAAACCCGGTCGTCTGGTGGAGCATCGGACGCAGTGCAAACGGACAAATCCGTCCGTCGTAGCTCGTGAGGCCCTTGAAGCCCTGGACCGGGACGCGGGACGAACCGGTGCAGAACTGCAGAAACCGCGCGCGTTCGTCTTCCGTAAACGCTGTGATCACGTCCCAGAACCACTCGACGACGTTTGCGTCGTGAAATGTCGCAGCGACGATCGTATGCCGACGCCAATCGACGACATCGATCTCTGGGAGACCGCACAAAACGAGTTCGAGTTCCTGGTAGTCAAACACCATCAAGTTTTCCTGTGGCACGACTTCAAACAGACCGAGCGACAGGGCTTGGAGCTGTTCGGCGTAGCGATCCAACATGAGGTACCGGAGTTTCAGATGCAAATATTCGAGCTTGTTTGCGTCCGTGACAACAATGTCGCGCCCATTAGGCACTAGATCGATCACGAGCGGTCGGTCGTGCCGGATCTCGGTCACACAAAACGTCAATTCCAGCGCTTCGACGTCGTCGTTCTCGCGGATCCACTTCATGCTGTTGTAAATCTCTGGATCGACGTATTGGAGATCCGAGAATGTGATCGGAACACCCAAGAGGTGCTTGAGGATCGGAAGACACAGGCGCGCGTGCATCACGTGGCCTTCAATCAGTGCACGACCAATGAGTCGTCCAATGCCACGAAAGTACAGCAGATGGTCGGCCGTACACTCGATCGAGCTCGGGTTGATTGCGACCGACTGGTTGTTCCGGTGACAGTTCATAAAAAGGCCGAGCTCGTCGTCCAGCAACTTTGCAAACAAGATACTGAACCACTCGCGCTGTAAGCCACCAGCGTCGATGCCAATTTCGCCAATAAATTCAATCCGCAATGGAAAGTGCATGTGCTCGACTTGGATGCCGAGCAATTGTTCCATCGACTCGACGAGGATGTTGTCGCGATGGACGCTGAGTTTAATCCGTCCGTCTTCCCAGCTCTTCAAGAGCCGGTTCATGCGTTCCAAGAACCACGCAAACTTGCGTGGAAATGGTAATTGTGCGACTTCGTCAATGAGAGCCAGTTCTTCGACCGTAATCTTGTACCCACCGATCGTCGTTGCGGCGTCGGTTTGTGTCGATTCCGCAAACGTCAAGCGGCCTTCGCTATGGACCGACGACCGGACGAGGTACGTGACGTACCCCGACGACGGCCGTTCGCTTAGAAGAGCGTGCGTCGCGTCCAGGAACGGAGAGGAGGGAGATGAGGAAGAGGCCGAGAGACCAGAGCTGCTGTTGGAGTTGCCGAGCGACAACAGTGGGATCGTATTAGCAGTAGCGCTTACAGCCGCCGCAGCGCTCGCATGGACACCGTCCTGCCGCGTCCAGTACGCAGTGCCGTCGGCGCCCATGCGACGGACCCACTCGTGGCGCTTCCGTGCGTAGCGCTGGCGGGGATTCAGTGTCGACAGCCGCAGGTTGTGGAGCGATAGTTGCGTCTGTTGTGACAACCGCTGCGCGCGTTTGATGCGCCGTGCGTCGTCGTCATTGGTCTCTGGTTCATTCGAACTGCGCTGGGTGCTGTTTGTAGCTGCATCGATGCGCTGTTTCGTACCGCACAGGACGCACGTGCGTTTCTCGAGCGCGTTGCTAAACTCACACACGACGCACTTCCACCGCTCGTCGCTCTCGATGCTGTTTGTGTTTGTGTTTGTGTTTGTGTTTGTGATTAGGAAGAGGAGTGAGTGAAGTGTTTGCTTCGACACGTTTGTCTACAAATACCAAGTGTAAAAGCACACACACACGTACTTGCGCTCGAGGTCGAGGCGCGTCATCGTCTCGGACTCGGCCAAGAGGATCCTGTATGTTGGGACAACAAGCACGTGAGGAGTGATGGAATGCGAGAGCGTGGCGAAGCAGTCGCGTACGAACGCACCGTCCGAGGAACGAGCGTGAGATCTGGTCCGACGTCCCACGCGAGCGGTCGCGTAGCAGATAGAGACCACCGGCGAGCAGCAGCAGCAGCACGAGCGCCAGGAGTGCGAGGAAGATCTCCATGGACGCACCGCCGAGTTCGTCGTTCGCCATCGTAAAGGCACGACGCGGTGGTGTGTCAACGTGCGTGTGTTTGAAGTGAGTTTGCTGTCAAGGAGTGACTGTGGTGAAGGCGAATGTCACCGTTGCGAACGGAGCTGCTCGTGTCAAATGGTGCGACAGTGCCGCTTCGATTGGACGGAACGAGCTGGTGTGTGCGTCGTCTAGCGCGAGGTTGATGAAAGCCTGTTGTCGATCGCTGGCGGCGTGCGCCCAAGCCGTAAGCACGCACGAGCGACGAGCAACGAGCACGGAGCTCTTGCCGATCGAGGAGTTGAGGATGTGATGCGGGAACGACGATCGGTGACTGACAACTGGACGAATTTCGGTCCTGAGTGAAGCTTGAACTGCACCTAAATTTAGGGTATTTGTAATGTTTTGCACGGAAAAGAAGTAATATGCAAAAAACACATTTGTCCTTGCGATGCTGCGTACTTTACGAATACCGGTATACGACGTAGTACAGTATAGTAAACCCACGGATCGGCTTTCTATCCAGCTCTTCCACTCGTCCTAGCGTCCTATTTGTCGGCTTGGCGCACTGGGACGACGTCGTCCCCGTCGCCATTGACGTCCATGTTGTCGCTATCGCTACTTCCAACTGCTGCTGCTACCTCCTCATGCAGCAGATCCTCATCATCACCTGCATGCTTCGCCACCACGTCCAGCCCAACAGCGTCGTTCGTACTGCTATTGTCCTCATCCTCAACCTCCTCTTGATCGGCATCAAACAGTCGTGCACGCAACTTTGCTTCCATCTCTGCTGCAATCGCTGGATTCTCTTCGAAAAACACCTTTGCTTTCGCTTTCCCTTGACCAATTGGCTCTATCCATCCCATCCACACATCAGCTCTCTCATATAGCCTCCACATACTCTCACACTCTCAACAAACAAACAAACGCACCGTCGCGTCCAACGATCGCATACCACGCGCCACTGCGCTTCAACAACCCTTCTCTCACGCCTAAGTCCAACAACTCGGACATCCGGTCGATGCCTTTGCCAAACATCATGTCGAAATGCGCCAAGCGGAACGGCGCAGCGACTTTGTTCTTTGCAACCTTGACGACAATTTCATTCCCAACGACTGCGTCGCCGTCTTTGATTGCCGCTTTGCGACGAATGTCGAGACGCACGGACGCATAATACCGAAGCGCTGTCCCACCGCTCGTGACTTCGGGCGACCCAAAGATCACACCGACTTTCTGACGGATCTGGTTTAAAAAGATAATCGTACAGTTTGATTTTGCTAACGAACCCGTCAACTTGCGCAGCGCTTGGCTCATGAGACGTGCTTGCAACGCAATCTGCTGGTCGCCCATCTCGCCTTCGAGTTCAGCGCGTGGAACGAGCGCTGCGACACTGTCGACAACGACGAGTTCAACTGCACCGGACCGAATGAGCGTATCGGCAATCTCCAATGCTTCTTCGCCCGAATCCGGCTGCGAGATGTACAGATCGTCAATGTTCACGCCCAGCGCTTTGGCGTAATGCGCGTCGATTGCGTGCTCTGCGTCGACGAACGCACAGATGCCACCGAGCTTCTGCGCTTCTGCAATGCAACTGAGTGCGAGCGTCGTCTTGCCGGAGCTCTCGGGGCCGTAGATCTCCACGACGCGGCTGTGGATGCGTGTGTTATACAGTGTGCGTGTGTGTGTGTGCGACAGTGAGCCAGAGAGAGAGAGAGATAGAGAAAGAGCGAGAGAGAGACGTACCCGCGTGGGAGGCCACCGACGCCGAGTGCCAAGTCGAGCGACAACGAGCCGGATGAGATCACTTCGACCTTGTCTGCAATCTTACTGGTGGTATACAAATGCAGCATGCGAAGTGTCAGGCACTGATAGTAAGTGTAGGCATGCAACAAAAGCAGCCTATGTGCGTACGTCGAGCCGAGCTGCATCACAGCGCCTTTGCCAAAGCTGCTCTCGATCTGGCGAATCGCCATGGCGAGCGCAGCGCTCTTGTCTGCTCGTAGCAGTAGCAGTGGTTGCGATGATTACACATCAAGTTGATAGGTGCACGCCACATACGCTTAGCGGCATGTGCAAGCAAAAGAACGCACCAGAGATGCTACCGACTGCGGTTTTCGTGGACGTCTTCTTTGTGCGCACGTTCTGGAGCATGTACGGCGCCACGACTGGCACATGGTATGCTGATACTCGGCAGCGCACGAGCGCCGCTGCGTGTGTTACTCGAAGCAGCATGATCGGTGTGGTATGCTGCTGCGGAGATTGAGTGTGGACAGCTCCTGCAGACGAACGGATGCACGAAGGTTATCAACTTCGCGCGTTGATGTGCAAACTCGAATTGAGCTGCGCGGTGACAGTCATAAAAATATAGTTATATATTCATACAGTTGCAAGAAGTTGTCGTCGAATATTTTTACGCCTCAATTGTGAATGTCTAGCTAAAAAAATGAATTACTGAACAGACAACGCCCGCTTATAAAACGTACACAAGGGTCACACACACATTTTTATCACTCAGTTTTTAACGCCGGAAATGCCCATACAAGAATCAAGTGTATTTGTGCTTACTCACGGTTGTACAACACAAGAAAATCAGCACACAATTGGCTGGTCCCAATAGAAAACACCTGCCACGTAGGCGTTGTTTAGTTCAAAATGGGTTGAGAAATGAAGACAAACGGCGACAATTCGCCGTGCAATGATCTGGTGAGCGTCGTGCTGCTGTATTTTATAGTCTAAATTATTATTATCTGCATGACATCAGCGAATTGTACTACAATGATATTTTCCTTTTGGAAACGTTCGATATGTTTACACAGAAACGTCAATTTCAAGATATTTAAGAACGATAATGTCAAACTTGTTTGAGTATACAATTCTCTATTCGTATAGTGCTATTTCGTTGTATGTCACGACTAGTCACATTGCCCGTTTCTCGGTCCCAAATGTGTGCTATACGTGGGCGTTGTATTTAAACTCACAATGATACATAAATGCTGTGTGATTACTGTTCGTCACTCTTACTCCAATTAGACCAAAAATCACATCTCGGCAATGTGAGAGGCACATGCGAAACATTTGTTGCATTATATCATCCTTTCTCTAATGTTGCTATGTCCGCTTTGCTCGTTGCAAGCGTACAACTCTTTCTACATTCGCTCGCGTGCAATGGTGACAAATACTAATGAAGCCGCTTGTGCGGTACCATGTACTGTACTGCATATACCCAATATGCGACAAAAGTAGTTTACCGGTAAAACTAACACTATTTGAGTGCGGTGACAAGATAACTATATATGATACAATTAAATAAATGGGAGGACGTTTAACAAGGTGTGAATATCTTTTTAACACATACAAGACGAAGCGTAAAATATATACTGTAGTTGGACAGCACGCACTTCAATGAAGTAGTCTCCACAAACTATTTTAGTTCTAACTGAATTTAAAAAAAGTACAATTGTTATGTATGCCACTATTTTGACGACTTTAACCTGAACTAGTAGTGGTAATTCCAATTAGCGTATAAAGTATGAAATCAAAGCACGACGCTTTGGCAAATATAAATATCGCCGAACCGGTACTGCAGTTGTATGTATTGACTGTGTTAAGACATTCGAAACGGATAATTAGATATTAATAGCGTGATAAAAAATACTTTCGTGTGAATACGACATGAACATGCAGAGTAAAGGCATGACTTACCGAACCTCGTAAATGTGAAGTAAATGTGTAAGACCATTGAGACTACTTTTATAGCTGTACCTTAAACACGTTGTGTAACTATTGGCACTATCTGTACTTTCTTAAACTTTGCAGTAGATTATACACGCATTTAAGCATGCAATTTCATTGAGCTGTCGTTGGAAGAATACATGGGATTTGTTTAGTGGATCTATAATGTAAGCTGCGGCCGATAATGGCTGACAGCACATTTGATATGTATGAGCGTCGCAGCCTGCACATTGCAATACATTATCCAATTGATCTCCGGATATACAAATTGATTAGTTCAGTGGCGCTATATCCAAGAGAAAGGCCGCTATAACGGGTGTATTTATGCTAAGGTAAGTTACGTGTCTGTATCTCAAGACAATCATTAGAAGAATATATTTGAGTTTCTTTATTGAACTGACTCGTATTGGTAAGGTTGGTGTTTGTATCCCAAGACAACAATTAGTAAAATATTTGTGAGTTCTTATTTTAAACTGACTCATATTTTACTGTTTTATTTGCACGTTATCGCGTTAATACAACCAAAGTGTTTACATATCGCATACCATGCAAATATAATTATAAGCCACTTGTAAAATTCATGTATATGTGTTAATTAAAATATGACGAGGTGGAACTTCGAGTCTACCATTTATTTATCCAAACAACAGAAAAACGAAGTATTGATAATTTAAAGTTTATTGCCATGCAATTAGGTATTCTTCTGTCGCGGATATGAATAGTGTACTGACGACCTTGACACCAACAGGATCCCCCGATCCGTAGTTCATGCCGAGAAACCACCTGCAACAAAGTTTGTTCTAGATCCATTACTGGTTTCGGTTGATGCACAACTTCAATAACACGAACCGGTGCCCCCTGTTTCGCAGGTAGAAGATAAAACAGAAAGTTTACCAGTTTTATCGGCTTTACCGATTCCACCAATCACACCAGTAGCGTCGACTATATCGACTCTACCGGAGTCATCGACCTCAACGAGTGGCGACCTCACACCTGCTGGACACTCGTGACACTCGCCCATACGTCGCCGCGGAACTGAAACCCGATGGAGCGCAAGACACTGGAACTGACGGGACACTGCCTGCCACGCGCACAGCACGCACCAACACCGCGCATAAGTGGATCAGAGCATCATCATCCACTATACTCTTTGCCCAACATAGGAGCCTATCGGGATCCATCCTGCATCTGACGGTAGCACAATTCTTTCGAGCACGCACCACAGCAATCGCTCGGCGAGCAGCGATCATCGTCGTCGCGACAGTTGTCAACGATGGACAACCCGCCCTAAACATTACCAGCCGCGGAGACGATCACGACGCACATTGGCGCACAAACCACGCCCGAGGACACGAAGACGCCAGTGTTGCTCTCGTCACAAATATGTGTAGTTGCTGAATGCGGTTAACGCGTTGATAGCGGCGCTCTACGAGCTGAAGTCCTGGGAGTATTGGGTTCACGTACTCATCTCGCATGGGGTTAGCGTTCTTAAACACGGCGCTAGTTCTTATTACATGTTGAGCACAATCCGCTGGCGTAATTACGCACAAGTGAGCGTCGGAAACGGCAAGCAAACTTTCAAGAGCACCATTTACTACAACAAAATGGTGCACGAGATCCATGTAGCAGCGCTGTTGCTCATGGTCGGCGAGGGATGAGTACATTGTTTTCTCGGTCTGTAAGCGGTTTTTCCTATCCAGTCGGAGCCCGCAAAATACGAAGCACTCTGCAAGATCGTCGCACAAATTAGTTACAACTTTACAGTGCCGGTCGTTAAAGCTATTCCTCCACAGATTTAAGTGGTACTAAGATGTAATGGCAGCCACCACGTATCTAGCCAAGACTATATACGTGTCCGACGTCTGGCAAAACGGCTCGGCATTCCCACAGGCTTTCGTACTAGATGTAAGCGACCCGTTTTCACTGCCGAAAAATCCATGGAGATCATGCTGTTGCCTCCTGAACGAGCATACCACATTTAAAAAGACTACTCTGTCACCATACCATTGTTCCAGGCGCTGCATCAATATGAGAGTGGATGGTACTTTCAAGCTGTCCGGTGTGTTATATTACGTCAGTTGACGATCACAACAAGCAAGTACGGGGCTGGAAGTGCATAGTGCATTCAAAACTTGGGATCCTACTCGTCAATAATTGCATTCCTGCACAGTGGGCGTTAATTGACTTGGACGCCACCCCGCAGTTGGGTTTGATCACCTCTATCCGATTGAGACGGCCGGTAGGCAGAACACCAAAACGTCGTCCCTTATAGACGACACATCGGACGCACCGCAGGGCACGGCGAAAGATGTATCTTCAAGCCATGACACGAGCAAAGCAGACTCCAATTTTGGCGCGGTCGAATGCGCTCACTTCAAAGCCGCAAGTCGAACGATTATCCCCAACGTGTATGCCACAATACTCGAAGCGGCTTCACCGGAACACCATTTCACGTGTCCAGAGCTGCCGTACGTGCTCAAGCGACTGCGCTTAGCCTCGAGAGTTTGGAAGGTTGGCAGCGTTCGTAACTCAGCTAGCTCAGTGCTCGTGCCAGCTCACGACCAACATTTAGGGCCCCCCGCCGGTATTTGATGCCATCGCGGCATACCCGTTGAAGTGGGTCACACGGCAGCAATCGACAACCGGAAGGCGTTCACAATCGAGGGCGTCGGTGACAACTCCATGAGCATCTTGATTGCAATCACAATGGCTCTGCTGACTCGCGCTGCCAATAGCAACCTACGCGGCGACCTATTGCAATTTTACGCTGGCTCGCGCAGCCCGAGGTTGCATCGTGCGTGACCTCTTAATGGAACAGCGGCACTCCAAACTGCGGCACGCGGGTTAGCCCACGGTCTTTAGACCTATACATCGCCATGTCTCCTACCGCCCCGTATAACACAGTCGTCACCGGCGATGCCGTGAGTCGGGCACGTCAGAGTTAAGCGCCTTCGGCTTACACACGCTCCAGTTTTTGTGGCCTACTTGACCAGAGGCATACGTTGGCACAGCACCTATTATGCACTGTCGCCAGCGTCGGAGCTGTTGTGAGCACACGACGAACGTCACGTACGTTTAAATTCAAACAATAAGTCGAGCACTTTTATTTGGCTGCCCTAAATTTGAATGGACCCTGGAACTTAAGAACCACGGCAGTGCATTGGATGTGTACGATTCTGGGAGAATGAAGCACGAATAGCAAGATGTTATGCAATATGGTATTTTATTGCAAGAACCCCGACAGTACATTAGAGCGACGCAGGTTTGGACACGTACACGACGTTGAAAACGTACGCTAATTTTGGGCAAGTACGACGGCGCGCGCAGCTGGTGTTGCAATCTTAGTCGCTTTACTATATTACATGGCCGCAAACTACTCGAGATGGCATTGTGGAACAAACACTTCGCGCAATTGAGGCAAAGATATATGATTCTACAGTATAGTTTGGGTGCGTCTATGGGCCGCGCTGTGCAAAGCAACAAGCCGCGACGTGCACAACGCTCCACGCGGATCTACTGAGAGACTGAATATGCGTGGCAGGTGAGAATTTAAAGTCCACGTTGCTAAGCGAACTTGACTGTAACAGTAATGTGCAGACGAACCGCCACGACTGCCAAGGTATCAGGGCGTCGTTGACGCGATGGAACTAGCCCGACAGCTGAGCGCCAACAAGTTTAAGGTTTACACGTGCAGCGACGACCTTGATTTTCATACCTGACCGCACACATACAACTACCGCGAGCCGGACGGCGGCACGTCCTCGAGTAGGCTCGACAGGTAGTATCTATCGCCGGCGACGGCGGCGTGGCTTGGAGGTACGCCGCCATCCCCACATAAGGTCTTTCAGATCACGACAGCGTTGAAATCGCGCTGGTGGATTCAGCAATAGCAAAACCTGGGCGAAAAGGGCGCAGAGTCTACCCGACGAACCCGCACAAGGACGTGGCTTGCGTCAAGCGTGTCAACACGAGTTGAAACGCAGTGATCCTTACTGAGAGCGGACGCCGTTGGCGTCTGGGACCTGGTTAAGATCTCTCTTTGTAGGAGCTGCCTGGCGACGATCAGAACGTCATGAAGCAGGTCCGCAGCCCATTGCAACTTAAGCTCAAGAGACCGAACGCCAGCATTAGTATATACAAACAGCGCACTGACGCCCGCGACTCAGTGAAAGCTGAATCTCCACATTCGACCATTGAGACGATCACACTAGGAATGGAAAACCTCACCCTTGACTCTTCTGCTCGACTTTCGAGGCTGCGCACGGAACCGACGCGTGTGGAAGCTGTGCGCTCGGAATGCAACAAGTTCACAACTTCTGAACAGCACAAAGCCGCACATGAGAACAGCGCGCGCTCTTTCTTTGCGCCTGTCTATGAGAACTGTAAGCCCAAGCGATTGCTGAACATTACAGACAGCTCTAATGAAGCGTCGACGGCGCCGGATACCATCGCCTAAATTCTGGCAAACGCGACTGGCAATCGATCCTCCAGTAGGCGGTGACGTCGCATGATGACATAGTCGTCTTATCTGCCGCACTGGACCTGACCATGCCTGCCGACTCCATGCAGACGATGACGTCTCTGTTCACTTGTGAAGCGACAGCAGCATCTATAAATCTACCTATACCTATAGCGCTACTAAACTCTGGCTATAAAGTTCTCACGCGTCTGCTGGCGTCGCCCCTCGGCCGTGTGCTGGACGATGTGGTGCATTGGACGCAGTTTTGTCAAAGACGATCCATACACCAGGCACTTGACATCGTTGACGCCGCTTGGGCATCGGAATTGCGGGAAGGGACACCGTCCGATGCAGTCATGGTGCTGCGTGATGCATAATAAAGCATATGACTCACTTGACATGGTGTTTCTACTGCGTGCGCTGAAGTGGCATGTCTTTCCCGAATCGTTTTCGCGACTCGTCGCAGCCATGCAGGACTCGACATCCGCGCGGTTCAGAGCAATTGGTTTATATCAAGACGAATAGCAGTATTCTGCGACATCCGATATTGATGTTGGCTAGTACCGTTGCTATTTGTCCTGGCGCTTGGCATTTTCACCGCACAACTGTTCATTGTCACGCGCTGCGCTAGACTCACACTTCGCCACCACGAGGAGTATTTTTCGGTCCTTCGATTGCGTTTGATGGTGACTTTGGGCTGGCCTCGCTGGACCGGAGGAGGAGCCAGTGTACCTCGACGTTCTCGGTGATTTCTCAGCAGCGTTCGGCGTGCAGCACAATATCGACAAGAGAGCATCATTTTGCATGCATCATCGAGGCCGATGCCACGTCACGACGTGATGCGAATCCGTCCGATACCGGCTACGCCAATCACAGGATATCACGATATCATGGTGTAAAATGTGCCAGTCGGAGGCAGAGTTTGGGACATGGCAGATGATTAGCAGCATGTCGCCCTAGAGCGGGCCGTCATTATCACATAATTAACATAAGTCAGGCGGCACGTGTGACGCTCGCGGGCCACGGTAGCGACACTGGACAAGTGTTACACAAGCTCATATGGACCGGACGCTTCGCGTCGACGTCATCCCGACGGACGACCATGAGCGCAGAACACTCCCAGCTTGCAGTAGAGGATGGGGGACTCGGAGCACCGTCAGTGTGCATCGAGCTTGGCGCGATGATCGCAGTCGCGATTATCAGATGGGAACGGGACGGAACGACACGACACTCGCGCATAATCGACTGCGTCCGAGGAAACATTCCTGCTGTATCGACGGCGCGCGCTGTCGTCGTCACGATCTGGTAGAGAGCGCCGTCTCTGCTACAGTGGAACAACTACCTCTGGCTCGAAGGCGAAGCTATCTTGGCTGCGACAAAGGTCGAGTTGGATGGCATTAGCGAGACCTCAATTGAGTTGCTGCAATCACGAGCCTCGGCGTGCGGGACGACGGGGAGTGGCGCATCCCTGTTATGGCGATGGCATCAGTAAACATGCAAGCGCTGCCGGATATTGAGAGCGAACGCGGATTCACCAACGTGCACTGGCTGCTCACGATACGTACATTATAGCGTGGCAAGCTGATGGATGCGAATGAGCAACCACTACTGCATAGCTAATACACAGCGCTTGGACCATCGCGCGTCATCATCAGGGAACGGGTGAAGTGGTCTGCATGGTCGACGAGCGGTGTTGCGTTCCGGCGCAGAATGAGTAGTACCCACTCACGTCGACCGTTGCGGATCAGTTTCGATATTTTTGGGCGGTGGCGAGAATTATCCGAATAATCTACATCGAAAATGTGTAGGGCACGAGCTCGTCGCATCCCCAGCACATGAAGACTGCTAGTCGCTCATAATTCGATGGTGTGTGCAAGCTCTTACACGAGCAGTACCCGAACGACCCTGTGGCGCTGGGATTTGTCGCGCCGACGCTCGAAGTAGAGAGTGACTAGGAAACTGGCGGAGCACAAGAATTGTGTATTACGGTTGCATCCATGGCTCAGCCGGGCGGCAAGGCCATGGACAGGGTTGATGAGATGGACAATCCTGAAGAAGAATGACAAAGCGATGGTCTTGGTGCGTGCGAGCGTAGTGGGAAGGCGCAAGCTGCAGAGAGAGCGTCCTACCTTTGCTGGCGTCACGAACGCATCGATACGGCGCTCGATACGCTCCCATGGTAGAACATCGCGTCGTTGGACGGGAGTACAAGCGCGCAACGCGGACTCATTTTTTGCAAAGATATCCAAACGGCTGGCGGGATGGTCGTGATCACGCAGCGCGCCGGATTGCCTGGTTTCCTGCATGATATTGCGTGGTACTTACCTGTGGAGACAAATCCAAATGGCCGGGAGTGCCCGATGGCGCGGGCGGTGTTGGAAGCCGTGACGACACCATGGCGCGTGTTTGACATGTTGTCGAACATCTACGCTGTCGTGTTCGGTTGGATCGATTCCATATATAGCTTGAAATTGCCTGCAGTTCCACCAGTATACTGGAGACTGTACGACTTGATCAGGTTGGAGTGGCCGAGAAGGAAATGTCTATCCAGGCGTACTTGGTGATCAACCAGCTGCAGCGGCTTCAGATAGTGGAAGCATTCGAAGTCAAATGTACGTCACGCACTGACGCGGACATAGGTCGGACCACGCTCATTACAGAGAGATTACGCGATCTCATATACCGGCGCTGCACTTGTCTGTTACATAAGTCGATATTGCGGTACGCGCGGACGCACTCGCCCACCGCAAAAGCGGCTTCTCGATTCGTTCACGTGATGCGTTATTTATTTGGCACGCGCCAACCCCCACGTTCGCTTGACACCTTCGGCTCGGGAATCACTCTCGCTTGCTTTGATGGAGGCTCGCGTGGAATTATTGGACAGGGCGGAGCAGCAGTGGCCTTCATCCGGATCGACGCGCGAACGAGCGTGACTGCGATCATTTGTGCGAGCAGCGAGACATTATCGATCCCTGGGATGACAAACAACGTCGTGAAGTATATGGGTCTTATCTGGGATATGCGGGCGGCGTTGGAGCTGAGAATTGGGTGGGTAGAGGTCGTGGGTGACAACCCAATGTTCGTGACGCAGATGTGCCAATACAGACCGCCACATAGCTACAAACTTCTCCTAAAATATGTGCGAGCATGGCGTTTGGCCGACCTGATTAGTGAAACTTCATAGTCCAACTAATACCGAGCGTTCAATGAGATGACGGACAGCGTTGCAAACGCAGTCATGGACCGATGTGCGAGAGCGCAGGCGTGCCTGCCGCTTGCGCACCAACACCCAATAGCGCTCCAATTGGCTCGACAACGACATCACACAGTGGACATCTTAGCGCAAGGACGGCTCTTGGTAAGTGGGCGTCCTGCCGCGGGTGGCAGAAGGCGCCGTGCCGAGTGCCACGCGATAAGCAGAGCAATGAGTAACCACGCACGTCCATGTTCCTGGAGTGACACGCGCACTGAAGAAATTAGCGGGAGTACTCGAGCCACTAGTGGACGGTAGAGCAATGCATGTGAGATACAAGCAAGGATAGTATGCAATCACTCTTAGGAGCAGCATTTCAATATATAGGTCAATTTCATCATCAAACTTCCTCATTCAAGCACAAGACGAGACATGAAGATTGCAATGCGCCTTATACACACTCTGACCAATCGTTTGATTACATTTCAAAGCTCATGCCACATGACACCCTTCTGTAGTTGCAAAAACTTGATTATTTTGTTTCATGGTGCGTGTCTGCATCACTAACGACCAGCACAGAAAAACTC
>JAADXH010000533.1:0-20914 GCA_023337595.1 Globisporangium camurandrum
TTTTGCTCGCACCAGTTCACTCGCAAAAACACATTCACGTACGATCTATTATGGACTTTATAAACTGCGGTTCATTCCCTTTTGTGTTGCATGACTATCTGGTGGACTGACCTGCTAGACTTGTGCACTCGCGTCGATCGCGTCGATCGTCAATGCAACTATATTGTTGCTATTGGCATTAATACATCCAATATTATAATATGATACTTAATTTTAATTGCACTGACCTAACAAGTCCTGCCAGTTTAAGTACCGGTCCTATTTACATATATGCTCCGTTTCTTATGGTGCGTGTAATACTAGTATGCAATTCTTGCATGAGAATACACAATCTGACATGGTATTTGGCAAAGTATAGAATTCCCGAAACTCATATTTTGGAGGCTATAGACACAAACGCAGTTCGTTTTTGGTAAACATAAGTCAGATTGTGCCGTTTAATAGCGTATTTAAGCGCTCTTCTAGTACAGCCCCGCGTCCAAAAAGAATGACATTTTCAATTAATCGACAATTGCAGCGTTTAAGGGTGAGCGATTTCAAAAAAGAACGTAGCCTATGCAACATTGGTGGACTGCCAAGCGAAGCGCAGCGAGCGGCGCCCACTAATGGTTTGAGGAGGCGGGCCAAGCGACCGAAGTGTACCGACTAGAGGAGGAGGAGGGAGTATCGACCAGAATTGAAAGTCATGCTTTTGCACTATATACCTTTCATAAATCGAGCAGGTTTGATAAATATGTTATGTCGTATATAAACACAATTTCGTTTTTTATGCGGGGCTAAACTACGCCAGCGCCTATTAATTGGCTGGACCCGTTATTTAGTATCATTCAACTACAGTGTACACGACTGGTAGCGCTTAGTACGGTATCCGAAATGGAAACATTAGATACTAAAAACAGGTCGTATAGCACAGATATTGCGTTTCTTTTCTGTAGGCAAGATTGGCCATAACACATCTTTAATTCAAGAACAGGTCAGCTTGTTTGTATAAACCTTTGCAAATATGCTGCGCTAAAGTATCGTCATCTATACTTTATGGCATAAAACCAGTACCTCGTATTATAACTCGAACATTAAGTATGAACAGCTACTAGCACAATTCACCTACCCCTGGGTAGGTTGTTAGAGGTGCACCTACAACTGAATACAGATGGACCTGGGGAAGTTCATCACGAATTTCGTATTAAATGATTACTTGTAGCACACAATAGACTCGTGGGCACAAGAATCTTAGCAGTTACATAATATTCAATAAGGTTCTCCTGAAGAGAAGCTCCGCTTTTTGTTTTATGACAAAGTCCACCTAATATAAATACACATTAAACAGGGATACCAATATAATGGCTACATTTTGATTTCTTTGGCTCCCAGCTATTCGAAAATGCTCATGTTTAAATTGCGAGCTGAAACATGCAGCATTTGCGACAGTATCCACATTCCGCGAGATAGAAAATTTAGTAGTCCAAATGCGCTGCTTTCTATTAATCGAAAGAGTACAACAACACAATCACACTCGATGTCGGTAATCATCGGCAGCACCATCAAAGACCTGCGAATCGGCCAATACGAGCGATTTCGAATGGTGGGGCATTTCTTCATCAGACAGCTGAAATTTATTGATACGCTTTTTTGACGTGTATTATTAGGAGGACTTTTGCTCACAAAAATTGGCGGGGCTTCATTTCACGAGAGTCTTTACTGATAATATCATTTGCAAGGGTGCTAATACGTTTTATTAGTCTTGAGGGTATATTAACAGTTTAGTGGTCACCATAGTTTCGCGTGTGTGTATGGTTGCGAAGCATATGCATTTAACGAATGCTCATATTTATATATTTCAAAATACATCGTCGCGACGTATCATACAACGCACATGAACTGACACCTTGCGCTCGTTGACGACGACGATCTTGCAATGCACTGCGTTTATACACATTTATCGTGGTTTAACTGCGGCATGTCACATTGAGTGCAATGGCGTATTTCTAGCGTATGAGTATATTTTGCTCGCAGCTCACATGTAGCTCACGTCGTATCGGTGGTTTGGAAGACGCATATGAAATAAGATTGAGCGCATTCGCGCCAATTCTGTTGTATTGAATGTGCAAGTCGAATGCCCTCACGTGGTGTTAAGGACATTAAAACCAGAATTCGATATGCTCTTCTTACCTATACTAAAGCTGCCCACTCATATATATATATATATATCAAATTTTATTATAATGAGAGTTTTACACTTCTTCATTTGACTCTAGTCACAACTGTCATACGAGTCTGCATCCTTTACATACAAATCGCGTGTAACACAATGCAGTGTAATAGACAAGACTGTGCATTAAATATATTTATATGTACACACGTACGACAAACTACCTGCTGAACAACGGTTATGTAAGCATGGCGAAGACGAACACACGTCAGCAGCTCCAGTACAAATGGAACATCAAATTGTAGCTATAATGCTGCTACCTGTCTTGCTGGTAGTAATGCGCCGAAAATCGAATTATACTGTATGTGGTAGAATGTAATAGTCCCAGCTGTACAATGGCAATAGACATGTAATCACTTTATACATTTGATCATTTTGCTACATATAGTACGAATCCTATCGACAGGATAATCCAAAATGGACAGGTATATCTCTATAAAATTACAAAGCTAATCGCGCAATTTCCACAGTGTGTCCGAAATTTACGTTTGTTTTATGATCTTTGTAGCTTCGGTGACTCTCTTAGTATAGCGATGCATTTATCGTAAAATATCTCTCTGGAACGTAATAAACAGCTCAATAGTAAAGTAAACTATACATCCGTTTGTAGTATTCGATGCATGTAACGTTATATATCCCGTAAAAACCGATGTTGTACGCACGTACATTTCGCATAACGCACACAAAATATACTCTATTTAGTCTTGGCCACTGTAATATTTAAGAAAGCTATATAAATTCCGTGAGCCACAAATACCTATATATAGGCAGCACAAACTGTCACCAATTATCTACTCACACAAAGACGCACCGATAGGATGGGATATCGATATGCACACAGCAAAATTGGGCACGTTCGTACGTTCCTTTAATATTGCTTAGCAAAGTAATCCGACGGTTGTAGTGATAAAATTTCGATTAGCACAATGTTTATAAAAGCTCGTAGAGCGATATAATATTAATCCAACTCTAAGTGCTACCACACAAGGATAAACAGCTTTGTATATGACATCTACAATGTTGCGGATGAGGTATATTCAATACTTTGGCATTAGACTTCATTCACAGCAAAACACAAAAACGGCATAATTGACTTGTTTTTGCCAATGTGGCGTTTCTTGATTCCTGCATCCTTCTCACCACAACACCATTCCCCAATTTAGATCGAGCATTATGTAGTTCGGCAAACGACCGTCCATTTTGCAACATAGTGCATAATTTATAACAATAGAACATGATGGTCCCTATTGAAACTTACATAAATACGTTAATGCATTTACAGTATTATGTATAACATGCCAGCTCCAAAATGATGTGCATCGGTAGTAACAACCCAACAGCACCTAGTATCTGGTAAAATTATGTTCAACATATAAATGTTTCACAACTGTGGATAGCGTGTTTGCTGTGACAAAAAATATACATAATTTAACGATGTCTTTCATAAATCACGGGCAACGCACCCGTTTGGCGATTAGGATACATTTGATGTCTTACGCATCAGTGCTGGGGAGAGAAAGAAACCAAGTGGGATAAAGGCAGACAGGAGGAGGAAGAGAAAAGGAATATAGAGGAGGTGCTAAGACGCAGCGAATGAGAGAGTGAACGAGAGGGAGAGATAGTGAGAGAAAGAAAGAGAGATAGATAGATAGAGAAAGAGTTTGAGAGAAAGGAGCGGGAGAGTGGTGCTCGCGGTGACTCGAGTGATAATTTGACATGTGGCTTAGAGCTAGACAAACGCTAAATTCGAGAGTGAGTACTACGCACAGTTGCTGTGACCCAGAGTTTTGCTCCATACCGGTGAACCGGGTGCGAGCGGTTGTTAGTTGTTTAACGAAGGTGCTCCATATCTTTGATTTATGCACCTGTGCGTTGTCGGTAACGTAAACTATTCGTTTATAACGTAAAATCATCGAATGCTTGAACGCAACGCGACAGACTAGCCAATTCACATCTGATGTACAACAACAGCATACAGTTATTATCTCAGCTTGTCAGCGGACATGGAAATGCAGTATTAATGCAAAACAAAAACTATGTCGTTGAGATACATGCATCGCGATGTGCATGATATGATGGCGACAATGTTTTGAGTGCTTAATTGTGATCCCTAATAATTGAAACATAGTTTAAGTCCAATACGGTGCACAAGCTAGAAATGCTAAATCTAAAAGTGATGTGCATGCATTTGTCGATGCGAGCATATACCAATGCCTGCATGTGCTGTAAAGCCATATCACTATTTTGTATGTGTTGCAATTGCCATGAACCAATAAAATTTGATCAATAACTGTTTGTTACCCGATACAAATTACGTCGTTACATGTTGTAATCAGCATGTTTCATTTGATGGTGATTCGAAACGGATCAAAAACTGGTTTGGGATCACAAACCGGTTGTCGACATTACATATATATTTCGCGCTAAAACTACACATCGTGTTTAAACAACGAACCAAGAGAGATGATTCATTAATGTACACTGCAAAATTAGCGAGTATTTGTGGAATAACGAATAGTTCTTTTGCCCGCACGTAGTTATGTTATGCTCGCATGTAACTTTGCGCGAACGTTGTCTCACTGATTGAAATGCTGGTTTCTTACGTTTCAATTTACATTGCAGGCTCGTTTCTTGAAATTGAATGGACAATGGTGTATATCAATGAGTGCTAAAGATGTATAATGCTGGTGAAATAGTTATGTTTGTGTTGTTTAGACAACATAATTCATAAGAGTCCATCGTCTTTACATAATTTTCATAAATTGACCTCTAACATTCACTGTTATTTCTCAACCACACATTTCCTCCAAATACGGCATATTCATAGCGCCACTGACAGCAACTTTCGTTCGCAGCTGTGGTAGTGTGTACTATATATTATAATTCATAACAAAACCGCTCAAAATTTGCGTATTATATACGCAATAGACACCTACTTGCTTAATGCCGTAACAGACGAACAAACCCTACGGACATTACACATACTATGTGGTAATGATAGTTGATGCCAAAGCTGTACTTCTTTCATATACTGTAATAAATAGTTATCTACTAGAAATCTTACAAATACATGAATTTAAACCTACTGTTCGTACATGGTATCAATTTGGACAAAATGTAATTCAGCTTGCTTCTTGAATTACACGATATACATCGTAGAGATATACGCCGAAACAGCTTACATTTTCTGCATAATCTAAGGACTTACTTTCTTGAACAGCATTTATATTCGAAATCGCTTAAATGAATTACAACTTGGTAAAATACAGAAAAATAGAGCACTTTTACTTACAAGAATCGAATCTATACTTGATACGTCTAAATGAAATTACAGCTCGGTATAAGTCACATAAGAAAAACAATCAAACATTTCGCTTGACATAGAGCATGGTCCTGCGCGAACAATAGACGAGTAAACGCCTCACATCAAGTATACTGTTTAGTATTTGCACTATCTGAAAGTCACTCACATGTCGAAAAAGCAAGCGAGGAGTCTTGTGACACACTGCATACATTAATCAGCGAGCGTTTGAAATGAAATGCATGCTACATATTCCACATGTCGAGGTGCAATGGTCGATATCGTGGAATTGTACAATAATATTCTCTTCAACCAGTCTCCACGAATATTACCGGTAATTTGCGTGAATGTCTAATGTAGTAAATGATATTGCGATGCGCAGCCGCACGGCCGAGCTATTACTGAGCTAAGATACATTTGACAACCACTCACACGGCAGTAAATAATGCCATCTAACTTGTGTATGTTGATATAATAGTCGTCTAACACAGAATGGTCTATTATACTGATATAGTTCAAATAACACAAATTTCAAATGCAAAGCATTTTGTTCAGGTTTATTTATTACAATATATAAATGAGTACATTTGCTACAGTTCGAATGATCACGAACAACTATCTTTTTTCGCTGTAGTTTCGATTCTAAATGTATTAATATACTTGCGTGTTAAGCAACAAACAGCTTATTATTACGTGCATTTGAATGTATTTCACGAACGACATACGAAACGTTGTGCGTGTAGCTCTAATTTGACCTTTCCTTATCGACGAACAAGCAACAACACTCTTTCTACACCCCGTAAAGCTGCTGGAATGCACCATGCTGATGTTGTTGTGGTGTCTTGCTGCTGTCTTGAAAGTTTACGATTATGTGAAGAGTCATACTACAACTGATTCGTATCTAGTGTTGTCCAACGAATATCATGATTTTAATGTGTGTGAGACACGCACAATTTCTGCAAACAAATCCCAAATAGCTCGATTGAGCGTGTTTTGACTCGTGATAGTTTGACGCGTGCTTTTTAGCTCAACAAATAGCGAGACCGGTTGGAGACGCTCTTACCTACAGTAGGTAATCGTGTTACACGTACAGTTTTTATAAAAATTAATTACCCAAAATATATAGTAGTATTGTTAAATAAAAAACTGCCTTGATGTTGACTGCTGCTGTGTCAACTTCACCGATTGTGGCTTCGCATATGCTGCCCAATGTTGCTTTGTTACCATTGGTTTTGATCGTCCAATAGGTTTGGAACCGAGTCAGTTTAGTTTAGAATTAAAAAGTGTCATGATTACCTTTAAGCTACCTTTTCTTTCCTATATCGATATTTCTATTATCATCTTGTATATATAACTAAACATAGTTGTGTTCATTGCTTATTTTCGCAGCAACACGCATCCCACCACGACTTACACACCAGCGAAATAATGCTAACGCAAAATGCCAGTTTATGATCCCAAAATCGAATGTTAAGGGGCAAAGCCAACAAAGCAGCCAAGACACATCGGTTTCGCAATAGCAGTGTGTGCACACGACCGCAACACAGTAGCGTATATGGTGATGCAGTTTAGAAGCATAATAAGCATTGCGGCATGACGATACTGGTGTCGTAACATGCATGTTTTTGACAAAGAGCGTTTTCGTTAGTGCTCAATTATAATCCTCATGCAAATTTAACGGAAAATACTATATACACAATCCAGATCATAAACTAGTCATTTCGGATTATAAATCGAGCACTTACGTTATCTCACGTTTGTTCCTCGGATACACGCAATCGTCGGACGCTAGGAATGCTCTTTCGGTACGGATATTTCCTGCTAAAGCTGCACTTTAGTTACGCATCGAGGTGCAACGCGCAGTACTACTGTCTAATTTATCACTCGTATTATCGATTTACGGTACCACAAACTTTCATCCACAAACTATGATTTTGACAATGTAACTCAAATTTACATTTTCATAGTATCAAACGGCCACCAGCCAAGGCGCACTCGAGAAAGTGTGAGCTTGCGGATAAGACGATGATCGGTGCGTGCGTGTCTGTCTGTGCATGCGCGTGCATGAACTTTCTCATGAGGTTGCGACCTACCGTTTGATACACCGTCTTGCTGCTCGGCCGCAGCGCCGCCATTAGTGCAGAGTCGTCATTTCCAAACACGGACGACAGTGCTTGCATCAACCACCAAGTTTTTGCGCACTCGTGTATCGCTCACATCGCTCTCTCTCTCTCTCTCTCTCTCTCTCTCTCACTGTCTTGCACTATGTACATTGTAATGCTATGCATCTACGTACCATATAGTCGACCGTGAAGGTGTGATCCGCCTCGACACTAGCAGCAGCAGTAACGACGACGACGGTAGTGACCGCGACGCCATCGCCACGACTGCTCGTAGCGATGATATTGCGTCGGATGCAGTTCGTATAATGACATCTGCACGTCGCGACGTATCGCTTGCGCAAGCAGCACGCAAGTCTGCGCCGGCGCGGCCGCTTGCGAAGCGCAGTGCGCCTGTCGCAGCGCGGAAAGCCGCCCCTGCGAGCAACCACACATATACGATCCGTCAAGTCTACAGCAGCGACGAGATGATGGATGGAAGTAGTGACGATGGCAGCGATAGCAACGACTCGGACGTATCGTCGGATACCGCTGCTGCTGCTGCTGTTCGAAGGCACTCGAATAAACGCAAGCGCGCAAGCAGCAAGAGCAGCAAACACAACAGCAAACACAGCAGCAATCAGAGCAGCAATCAGAGCAGTAAACACAGCAGCAATCAGAGCAGTAAACACAGCAGCAAACACAGCAGTAAACACAGCAGCAAACACAGCAGCAAACACCAGCACCGGCCGGTCCAAGCACCGCCAAAGAAAAAGAAAGCAGCACCACCGTTGACGAAGAAAGCAAAGCGCACAACGCACTACAGCTCCGACGAGCGCAGCAGCGACAACTACAGCAGCACCAGCGACAGCGATCACAACGACGAACTGCTGTCGCGGCCACGACCTGTTGCAGTCACCAAGACGACGCAGGCAATCAAGCCAGTGGTAGCGCCAGTGCGCCAGCAGCGTCCACCCGAGCCGATTGGCGTGCTTGTCGTGTCGTCCGACTCGTCCGACTATAGCAGTAGCTACAGCAGTGACAACGACGATCGACCAGTTGTTGCGGCTGCTGCTGCTGCATCGAGTCGTTCAGCACTAGTCATAAAACGAGACGTGATCACGCCCAGTGCGACGCTGTTTCCTGTTGGTAGCGCCTATCGGCAATCTGCATCCCAGCAGAAGCGACCATCGAGCACAGCAAACGGCCGCGCTGCTCTACCTGCTGCTCGACCTGTCGCAGCACGACCTGTCGCAGCACCAGCACCGCCGTCTCAATTACGGCGGCGCACCGACTTTTCGTACCACGAACTTACTGAAAAGATCTCGTTCAGTGAACTCCAAGCGCAACGCCGCGCACTCGAGCAACTCCAAGCACAGCATCGCCGTGGCGCGTCGTTCCTTGCAGCAGCAACAGCTGCAGCAAATGGCTCGAGTGCGTCAACAACTACGTCCGCTAGCAGTCGCACAGCAACAACAACAACCTCAGCCGTTCGGATCGAGTCGCACAAGAGCGTGAGTGGTGGGAAGGCGCCGGTGTCACGCGTCGATGCGATCGAACGACGGACGAAAGCGACAAAGCAGTCGACTACCGCAACGCTCGTTGTTGCTGCGTCGCCGCGGGAACCGAAAGCAGCGCCATCGAGGCTGTCGCTGAGCACGATGACGACGACCAGCAGCACTACAAGCAGCAGTGTCGTTGTCTCGAGTGTACAGCCGCCAGCAGTAGTACCGGTCGTCTATACGTACATCAACGACACGAGCAGCAGTACGGGTGTTGATTATCGGCAGCCAATGCGCTCTGCCCATAGCAACGCACCTGCGGTCCATAGCACAGCGTGGCGCCGCGTGCGACTTGTCCGGGCGCCGCCGAACATCCTGCAGTCGAATGCAACCGACTTGCTGCCGTTTGCAGACGGTACGAAGTCAAATGACGAGCTGCGTTGTTTTGTTTGTGATGGCCGGCGTAGGCGTTCAGTTGCTAATGGTCCTTTATCTCCTTTCTTTCATTCTCACACACTTGCTTTCCTGGGCAGAGTTCGATTGGCCACTGCCCGACTTTGATCCAACGGGGATGTTGGAGGAAAAGACGCGCGTCGTTGCCTCACCGTTCGAACAACCATCGATCGAGTGCAACGACGACAACGTGAGCGAGCGCGTCGAGCAGCTCATTGCTGAAGCCACACCCTTGCTGCGCGCGTGCCACGAGCGACGCGTCCAGCGCATCATCCAAGGCACGCGCACGCAGCTCCGCGCGTACTTTGACAAACACGCGCAGCTCCGTGCGCAAGCGCTGCGCTATGCAAGTGCGTGCTGCTGGATTGTCTGCCTGCTTGTGTAGCTCACTGTGTCTCACTCCGCTAATGACCTTCTGCTTTCTCTCTCTCTCTCTTTGATCACACACGCTAGTCCCGCACACGACGTTTGATTTGGCCGTCAGTGAGCGCAGCGACGCAAAACGGTTGTTTGATCGCCGCCGACGCCTCGCGCCGCGTTTGAACGCGCTTGTTGGCCGCGTGCGGTACGTTGTCGCCGAGAACGCTGAATCAGATGTGGAAAACGAACCAGAAGCGACAGCATTGTCGAGTGCATCGCTACAAGCTGCTCCGACTGCAATCGACTCGTCGCTGGTAGTGTCCAACAACGAACCAGTCGCAACGCCCCCCTTGTCTCCAGAAGTCGACTCGCCAGCCGTGAACGAGCGCATCGTATACCCAGAGACAGTCATTGAATTGAGCGACGACACACCGACATTGCGGCGGTCGTGGGCGTATGTCGGTGTGAAGAAGAACGTCCACGTGGCGGACGACCCCGTTCTGCGGTACATTCCGTACCTGGGCGAGAACACGCGCGTGAACATTGATCCGAATCGGTACACATCAACGACGATGGACAAGAACAAGCGCCTGGAGCTCATCAACAGTCGCCAAGGCTCCGTATTGGAGCTCAAATCACATACTGCCAGTGCGTTGGACAACGACACGCTTGAGTACTTGCTCCGGTACGTCGTGCGCGCCTGCGGGGACTCACGCCGCGTGTTTGCGGCGCTCCAAGCGCGCGACGAGTTTACCCAGCCGTCCAGCGACTATTTTGAGATCAAGAAGAGCGAGCGCGCCGGTCAGTGCGTCCGCGAACGCATCGCGGGCCTTCAGCAGCTGCTGCGCGCCGAACCATCGTCCCAGTCAAACGCGACCCGTGCTGAGGACGCGACGCAGCAAGCGCGAACGTACTTGCGTGCGCTTGGCGCGCATTGCTGGTTCCTCCAGCCGCGTCCTGAGCGCCAGGCACTCACACATCGATTGAAGCCACCGATTCCGTACTTTGAGTCGAATTACCAGCACACAGCGGACGCGAGCGGGCTGCGCGACACGACCGTGTACGCTGAAGCAATGGAGTGGTATCGCGATCTGTTTTGCCGCCGGTGCTACACGTACGACTGTGACGACCACGGGATCATGCAGCCGACGCCGCAGCGGCGCGCGGACCCTATCAACCCGGTCGTGACGCGCGCAGGGCTTGCATTGCGTCGTAGACGCGGAAGCGGACTTACGATCAACAGAGATGGGTCAGTAGCTGGCGCTAGCAGCTCCACGATCATTGCGCTCGACGTGAGCTCGTCATCGGACGACGAAGCTTCTGTGACGATAGTGGATGGCGACACGTTGACTACGGCTGTGAATGACGATGTGGACGACGCCAGCGAGAACGACGACGACAGTGTCGAGCTTGTCGATGGCGACAAGTCGCCCAATGCGAGCGCGTCCGACGACGAAACGGCCGCTGTGCGCCGGCGGTCGCGACGGTCGCAGACGCGGATCTCGTCGCTTGCGAGTGCGAGTCTCAAGGTACAAGAGAAGATGCAGGAGAAAGAGCGACGCCGACAGCGGCGCGTAGAATCGCAGCAGCTTCAGCATTTTACGCGCGCACCGGGCGACTCGGAGTATTTGGACGACTCGTTTGCGCCGATCGTCGAAGCAGCGCTTGCGACGCTCGAAACAACAGACGACGCTCCATGCAGCGCAATGTGCTGGAAGAAGCAGGCAACTACTGAGGAGCCCCGAGCAACGGATGCGTCACTGGCATTGACGGAATCCGACGTGATGCTGATCCGGAAGTTGGGAGCAATTCTTGGTGACACGAACGCATGTCTCCTGGCCGCTTTGCTGCAACGCCCCCACTGTTCGTGTGCGCGCATTGCGCAGTTGTTGGCGGCCGAGCGCCTCGCGCGCGTCTCGAGTCGCGACAATAGCGACAGCGTGGATGCCATCATCGATCGGCGCCGGTCGTCGTCTGCCGACCTATCGAGTCGCCGTCGCGAGAAAACGGAGCGCCGCACGAGCGCTGGCGGCACTCCGCTGTCGCCATTGGCGTCTAGCAACAACGCAGACGCAACAGGCACCAAGCAGCAGCGCACGACGCGCGCGCACCAAATGCACAACAAGAGTAACAGCAGCAAACATTGCTATCAGCCATGTAGTCACCCAGGTGCGTGCGACAACTGCGAGTGTTTGAAGCGCGGCCACCACTGCGACAAAGCGTGCAGCTGTCCACGAAGCTGCTCGAATCGCTTCCAAGGCTGCCGCTGCAGCGTCGGCAACTGCCGCACGAAGTCGTGTCCATGCTACGGCGCCGGCCGCGAGTGCGATCCAGACTTTTGTTTCTCGTGTGGCGCCAGTGACGTCGCAGTGCTGGTTGGTAATAGCGAAACGAACCACCACACGCTCAATTACGACATTGGAATCTGCTGCAATGCGAATTTGTTGCGTGGCGCCGCGCGAAAAGTCGGCATTTCGTTCTCCACGACGCACGGATGGGGTGCATTTGCGCTCGAGCCGATCAAAAAGGGTGAGTTCTTGGTCGAATACACTGGCGCGTTGATTTCCGATGACGAAGCCGAGCGCCGGGGGAACATTTACGACGTCATGGCGATCAGTTTTCTGTTTGACGTGAACTGCGACGAAGTCGTCGACGCGACGCGCAAGGGGAACAAGAGCAAGTTTGCGAACCACAAAGCGATGGAAGCCGCAAACTGTGAAGCGAAGATTCTGTTGGTGAATGGCGAACACCGCATTGCGCTGTACGCACGTGACAACATTGCAATTGGCGACGAACTGTTCTTTGACTATGGCTACACGCACGAAACTGCGCCGCAGTGGAGCCAAGTGGACGCTGCGCGCCGGAAGCGGCAGCAGCGCCTGGAAGCAGCCGTGCAGCAGGCGATGCACAACGCGAGTGGAGGAGCGACGAGGACGCTCGTGGACGACTTGGAGGCGTTGGAGGATGCCGATATGTACGACGACGACGATCTGTCGGATTGAGAGATAGCAGAAGGCGAATGTTAACGCAGTGGAGGTTAAATGAAGGCGTGCGGATGCAGCAGATGACGAACATGAGAGTGATGCTGGCATGTTGTCTCTGTTTATTATACTGATGTAAGTGTCGCCGATCATTTTTGTTTGTGGTACATCTGCGGTACAATTTCGGTACAACTATGGTACAATTTGGATTCGTGACTTCGAAAGTGTTCATTGACAATCAACAGCTTCAAGTGGGCATACGCAGCTACAGTAGTGACCACCATCGTCGATCTGTGCACTCGACAATACTCTCGCAATCGACAGGTCACGAACAAGTAGCTCGCAATCACCCACAAGTCATGCTGCGCCGCGTGTTCCACCACTTGCGTCTCTGCTCGCCATCGTCGTCGACGCTCAGTGCTGTTGGCGCGACTGGCGCTGCCGCTAAATCCATGTCGACTGCAGATGCGGGCAGCAACAGCGACGGACAAGCACCCGAGCACATTGATCTCGCAGCAAACCAGGACGTTGCAACGTTCGCTGCCGGCTGCTTCTGGGGCGTCGAGCTCGCGTTCCAGCGCCTCGATGGCGTCATTGACACGAAGGTCGGATACACGCACGGCAGCGTTGTTGACCCAACGTACAAGCAGATCTGCTCCGGGAAGACGGGCCATGCGGAGGCATTGCGCGTCGTGTTTGACACACGCGAAGTCACGTATCCGCAGCTGCTCGATGTGTTCTGGGACATCCATGACCCGACGACTCGCGATCGCCAGAAGAACGATGTAGGAACACAGTACCGTTCGGGTATCTACTACCACAGTCCACAGCAGCGCGAGCAGGCATTCGCGTCCCGCGATGCGCGTCAGTTGCTGCTGCGCAAACCGATCGTGACGGAGATCACGGCAGCGACGCGGTTCTGGTTGGCCGAAGGCTACCATCAGAAGTACTTGCAGAAGGGCGGTCAGTGTGCTGACAAAGGCTGCGACGACATGATCCGGTGCTACGGTTAATACGTTTATACGCTACACGAGGCGAATGACTGTAGACGACGCCTGATACAGTAGCTATGATTGAAAAGCTTGCGTAGGAGAGTAAGCGAGCGTAACCAACTCGATTACCGGTATATTACATGCTTGCATGACTACGCACATATTACAAACATGGGGTCATTTGTTTTTGCGCAGGTTTTGTCAACGGATCAGGTTTTTACTTCGATCAAGTCAAATTAAGTCAAAGAGCAGCCAATCAATATTGAAATCACTTTGATACATTTCACACACATCAGCTGCACCAGCAACACGAGACGATGGCACACAAGCTCGAGGTGCTCAAGCCGCGCAATGGCGCTGCATCGGTCGTCGCGCCGCCGCAGATGGTCGCTGACGCGTCGCTCTCGTTCTCGTTCAAGCTCCCAGCGAGCTTTGTGCGACCAAAAACATCCAGTGGCAGCAGCAGTGCGACACAACACCAGTCGCTCAAGCTGAACAGCGTACCATCCGCTGGTGTGCACAACGACAGCGGCGACAGTGACGATAACGTTACACTGCCACATCAGCAGCAAATTTATGCGTGGAGTGACAGCGACGACGAAAACGACAGTTCGTGGGAAACGCGCGACTTGAGCGCACACATCGCATCGATTGCAGCCACTACGACTACCACCACTTCCTCCTCCACGCAGGCGGCAGCGCACAACGACGACAGCGACAGCAAGGTCGCGACCACACAGCGCACCCTCGAGATCAGCGATGCGTGGGACGAGACCGACGACCAGGACGACGCACTGGCGCTACCGGACGACTTTCCGCTCTTGCTCGTGAACCTCACGCGCTTGCAACGTGAGCACTTTCCATCGACGGCGAGTGCAGCGACCAACGTGCACGAATCGCGGGCGGACGCAGACATGCGCCACGTGTTTGCGCTTGTGAAAGAGACGCTCCATCGCCACTTTTTGCAGATGGTCGAAGTGCTTTTTGAACAGCGTACGTTTTTGGAGGTGGATTTTCTAAAACGACTTGTTCTCACTATACTCGTCTGTTCATTTTGAACAGAGTCGTGCTTCCATTGCACGTACGGCACGTCGCGCCAAATGCTCGCAAGTCTTCACGCAACGTTCCCAACCGACGTGTTTGGCGTCGTCGATTACCCCACGCGCATCCACAACGAACCACTGAGCGACTTTCTTATTGTATTGGACCGGCCGTCGCGCTTTCGTAGCGTCGCGTACGTGCGCGACTGCTTGCGTCGCTGTTCGCGCGACATCCAGTGGAAACGTGACGTCGCGATCGAGTTGGACGTACTTGCCGAGCATGAATTTGCTGTCTACACGACTGAACAGGACCGCTTGAGCACCGAGATCGATGAGGTATTGTATCTCTATTGTGTATTAGTGGTATTGGTCGACAATATTTATTGTACGCAATATGACTCACATTGTAACTCAAACTGTCTATTTACACAACATCAGCTCACGCGGCTGCGCGACTCGTTCAAACAAAAGCTCCAGACAGCGACGCATGCGCAACAGTACATGCTCCTCCGAAAGCTCGAAGACATTGAGAACCGGCTCGTGGGGCTCTTGGATGTGTTTTTACACGAACCGGAGCTCTTGGAACGCGACTGCATCGGAATGTTTGGCACTGGTAGTGAGAATAGCGTCCGTTCAAGCGCGACAGCTGGTATGAACGTGCTCGATATGGTCGTTGCGATGATCTTTAGTCGCTTGCCACGCGACTGGAGTCGATCTGAAGAGCTCCATGCGGAGCAATTGATCGATCATCACATTCACATCCGACGGTTGTGGAAGAAGGACTTTGGGCGGTTGCCACCACGTACGACGGCCGCAATGTACGCACCGAGTGATGATGAGGAGGTGGAGACTATGGACGACGCAGTTGCAACAATGGCGCTCGAGAGTGTGGACGACGACGACGATCGTCTAGAGGAAGCGGAAGAGGAGGACGGAGAGGAAGCAAAAGAGGAGGACGAAGAGGAGGATGCGTTTGAGCGATTGGAACACGTGGCTGAAACGTCGTCGCAGTCGTCGCCAGAGAGTTGGGCGTCGGTGCAATTGGAGAAAGATGACGATGACGAGGAAGCGCTGGACGTGAAACAGCAGCCACCGTCCGTCGATCGCATGGACGATGGCTACGGCGCGGACTTTGACAGCGACGAGAGCGACGGAATTGACGCAAGTGACCACGAGAGCGATCGACGTAGTGTCGTAGCAGCTCCTGCTGTTGTTTCGACACGAACGAGGACTCGACGCGTGCGTCGCATGCCACGCACTGCTGCGTCTGTTGCGTCGTCTGCTGCTGTTGCGTCGAATGATGCGCTGCTTTCGTCAAGAGCAATCACGAATGCAGAGAAGAAGGACAAGAAATCAAAGAACAAGAAGAACGGCAAGAACACAACGAAGAAGGACATGAAGACAAACGACGACGCTGTGTTTACGCCATTCGCGTGTACCGGCGCACTGTCGTTTCTACGCATTGCAAAAGAGAACGAGATGTTTTGAATGCGTTTGTAGACGACTGGCTCTTTTTTGACTCGTGTGTGTGTGTATGGGGGGGGGAAACACCCAAGGCGCTTGGTCAATTGCGTGTTGCAACGCATGCGTTCTGCTGCGTTCAACAGGTGCATCGCTCGTCACGAGATGCATCATGTAGTAGCAGCACGTGGGTTACGACATCAACAAGTTGTGTCGATGCCAACGATGCCGTCGTATTTGTAGCAACGATTCGGATGTTCGACTCGCATGTTGATGAACAATGGACACGGGAGCGATCGACGTCGGAATAATGGATGACCGAAGGACAGTGACATCGCTGCGCGAGAGGCAAAAGGCAATACTAAGTATGCAATAGACAACAAACGATCCAAGCGTTGCAAGCATCCGCTTCTCTCTCACTCTCTCTCTCTCTCTCTCTCTTAAATACACTCGTTTTGTCATCTTTCCACTTGCTCGCTCGCCTGTCACTCGTGTTCACTCCTCCTGTCGTACAAAAAACGGCATTCGCTCTCGCTACGACCTTCTTGTCATTGCTGTCGTCACCTCATTGCGCCATCGGTTTCGTCGTCTCATCTGTCGCAGTCGTCAACGCAGATGCAGACGCAAACACGCGGGGCTTCGGCCGCCAGTGCGCTTCCCCGTGCGTCACAGCGCGCACGAGCCGCACGCGCATGCCATCGAGTACGTTCGTCTCGTGCTGTAGCGCCAGCACGAGCGTATTGCTTACCGTCAGCAGCGCCAGCATCTGCTGCTGCGTCGTCAGTAATTCGACAACGTGAAGTTGTTTAGCGGCATCAAACGCCACGACGCGCGCACGGCGCCACATCGCTTCACTCGGCGGCTGCGTCTGAGTCTGCGTCTGCGTCGTTGTTGCCGTCACTGGCTTCACAGCAACGTCGACGATTGCACCGACGAGCGCTGTTGCCGTTGGGAATGGTGCCAATCCGATGCGATCGGTCGTATGCACGTCGACTGGTGGGTAGACGCTCGGACGGCGGAGCTTCCAGCCACCGGCGTCCGCTGCAATGCCCCACGACACCACGTGGCGCGTCGCGTGGTCGTCAAACAGCGTCGGTTGGATCTCCAGTCGCTTTTTGCTATTGCTGTTGCTCGTATCCAGCGGCAGCGTCGCGCGGTCGCCCCGCAATCGTGCAGCAGCTGCGAAAAACGGCGTCGATTCGAGAATGAACGCAAACCGCTTTGCGTCGCTCTGTGGCAGTTGCGCTCCATAGCTGCTGCTACTATTGACGTCGTCACTGCTCTCGTAATAACTCCCAGCATCGAGATCCAGCGCATCCAACTCGTCTAAATCGTCTATCGAGTTCGTTTCACTCACAATTTCTTCGACCAAATCTTCGTCGCTGATCAATCGCTTGGCGCCAAACACACGCGACAGTGGCAAGTGCTTCTCACAATAGACGCTCAATGGATTTGCGTCGTTCCCGACCATCAAGCCAGCGTTCGCAGCGCAGAGTGGGTGCATCCCGACGTTACACGTGTCGGCGTCACAAATGACCGACGCACCGCCGCGTTTGCGACAAATGTTGCATAGATACCGAAACCGACTGTTCTCGATCGCATCGACGCCATCGACTGGCTCCATCGTTGGGACGTCACGCAGGACGAGCTCTGGGATTGCTAATGCACAGAGCGTATGGATCCACTTGCGCGGCTCGTCTGGATTGTTGGAGGCTGAAGCCGACGCAACTGGCTTGAGCGCACCGCCGTATTGCATACAGACGATACACAGCAGCGCTTTGCCAAACAAACAGGATGGACAGCGCCATGGACCGTCGCGTTCGTTGCGCAAGACGACACCGAAACACTCTTCGTGGATGCGCGTGTCGCATGCGTCGTTCCCACACGCGATCACGCGACCACTCGACCACAAACCTTCACAGATGCTGCAGTTCTCACGTGGGACGTAGTGCGGGACGTAGCAATTGTCGACGTACGCGCGCAATCGATGCAGGAGCTCTGGGTGCGCAGCGTCAAGGTCGACAGCGCATTCGAGCTGCAGTGGCGGGTTGGAGGTGGCAGTGGAAGGTGGAAGCGTGCCAGTAGGCGCATTGTGGGCAGTCGTCGCGTCCCATTGCGAGATCGGCGGTGGCGCAAATTTGCGCTGCGTGACGCTTGCACTGTATTTGTTGTTGCTGTCGCTGCTGTTGTTGTTGTTGGTGTCGCTAGTGTGCTGTGCATTGAACGTGTGTGCGAGCAGCAACACGCCTGGGAGATCTGGCGGTGCGAGGTGTACGATGTCGAGTGTGAGCCGACGCCGTTCGTCCCACGACAGCGGTTTAGTGGCGACATCGCCGTTGGTGTAGATCGTATCGGCCGTGCTGTCGTCGTCGTCGTCTGCGTCGTTCTCGGCGGTGTCTGCAGCAGGTTCGTACGCTTCTGCGAGCGCGCGAGTCACGTCCGAGTCGGAGGCAGCGAGCAGCGCCTTTGCGGAGGCTGTTGCTCCTCCTGCTGTCGACGGCGCGCTTGTCCGGAGCGAGGGCTTGATCATCGTGGTGGATGTCTGTCCGTCAACCGTCTTGACGCAAATACAGTACTGCAAAAAACAATGAAATGATATTGTTTCTAGATCGTAAACTTAATTCATTCATTTCATAACATCCAGCACCGAAATCTGTTTTCGCAATGTGGTCCACACAACATTCAAGAGTCAGACGTCGACATTTTTTACCCGCCTTCGTCGATCAATCGCTTCGACGACGACAGCACTTGGAGAAGCAAACGCACACACGACAAGCAGAGACGTCCAGACCAGCCAAGAACCAGCCAGCGCTTTGACGATTGACCGCATCGTCCGCGTCGCGACTGGACATCCGCACTCTCGACTCTGACTCATTTACGCACACACACGTCGTCGTCGTTGACGTTTTGACACACACTCGCACGCACACACGGACGCACGTCAGCGTACGCTCGTTCAGACACGCACACACGAGACCCGCAATCGCGTCCTCGTCCTCCTCCGCACGCGACACAACCAGCACAGTGCTCAACAGTCGCGTATTTACCGCCAACCACACACACACACGCACACATACAACCACACAATCACAGTCTCTCCATCCACACGGCAATGACGTCGTCCGGTCCACTCTCGACGTCGTCCACGACAACTGACGATGGCGCAACGTCGCTCCTCGAACTCGAGTCACTCGTCGATGCAGCAACGTTCGATGACAAAGTCGGTCTGGAGGACTTTACGCTCATTCGCGTGATTGGGAAAGGATCGTTTGGGAAAGTGACGCTTGTGCGCAAAAAGACAAACAGCAAGATCTTTGCGATGAAGATCTTGTCAAAAGCGCACCTCCTCAAGCGCAAACAAGTCGAACATACGAAGACCGAACGACGCGTCTTGAGCGTCGCGAGCCATCCGTTCATCGTCGGCTTGCACTATGCGTTCCAGACGACGCAGAAATTGTACTTTGTCTTGGATTATTGTCCCGGTGGTGAATTATTTTTCCATTTGTCCCGCATGGGAAAATTCGACGAGACGATGGCGCGTTTCTATGCTGCGGAACTCGTCGTGGCACTCGAACATTTGCACTCGCTGGGCGTCGTGTACCGCGATTTGAAACCCGAGAACATCTTGTTGGATGAGATGGGGCACATCAAACTCGCAGACTTTGGGTTGGCGAAAGATGAAGTGACCGAGATTGACAGTGGCGCAACGTCGCTGTGTGGGACGCCCGAGTACTTGGCGCCAGAAGTGCTGGCGCGCAAAGGCCATGGCACAGCCGTCGACTGGTGGGGCTTGGGGATGGTCTTGTACGAGATGCTGACCGGCTTGCCGCCGTGGTACACGCGCAATCGCCAAGAACTGTTTGCACGCATTCGCGAAGCGCCACTGGAGATTCCCAAGTACCTCGGACGGGACGCAGCGGATTTGATTGCGCTCTTGCTCCATCGCGAGCCGGAGAAACGACTTGGCAGTCGTGGCGCGGCCGACGTGAAAGCGCATCGGTTCTTTAGGTCTGTCGACTGGGACGGACTCCTATGGTCCGAACCGCCGTTCAAACCGTCGGACCCACAGTCAAAAGAAGCAGGCGACACGTCGAACTTTGACAAGGAGTTTACCGAATTGCCAGTCACAGGAACGCCGATGAGCAAATCCGCTGGCAGCGCTGGGTTGCCACGCAGTATGTTTACCGGCTTTACGTACGAAGCCCCTGCACTGTCGTTTGGGTCCGACACGTCGCAGTCGAAAGTCGATGTGTCGTCGACGCCGTATATTTAGGAATCTATTGTGGGAATGGAGAGGGTGATGGCCGGAGCACGTAGCAGCATACAGTAGTCACCTGGATCATGAAGCGCAAGTTGCGACGTATTGGCGGTCGAAGCGATCGACGCGAGTGCACAAGTCTAGCAGGTCAGTCCACCAGATAGTCATGCAACACAAAAGGGAATGAACCGCAGTTTATAAAGTCCATAATAGATCGTACGTGAATGTGTTTTTGCGAGTGAACTGGTGCGAGCAAAA
>JAADXH010000534.1:0-20902 GCA_023337595.1 Globisporangium camurandrum
AACTTGCTCACGCGATCGCTCGAAGCGCTGCCGCTCTGGCCGCTCAAGCGCTACCTCAACGTCGGCTGTGAGCGCCAGTTTGCCACGGACATCAAAGTTGTCGACGATATGGTCTACGACGTCATCCAGCAGTCGATGGCTTGCAAGAACACAAGTTTGAGCAGCACGGATGCGTCGCCAAAGGACCTCATTACGCTCTTCCTCGAGAAAGAAAGCAATTTACATCGCGCCGTTTCGAAACACCTATCGAGGTCGTTTTAGAGCAAATAAATTTTGATGTCTGAATAATTTGCTACAGTTGTTAATATATGTTTACACACACATACATGTAAATATTGTACCGGGACTGTACATCGTCAATGGCGATCGAGCGGGACGACTTCGTGCCGGACTCGGAGGACGACACCGACGCTGCGCCCGATGTCGACCTAGAAGCGGGCAAGTGGGCCGATCAAGCTGAGCTGCCACTGGCGCTCAGCAGCTCGACCAAAAACGTACCAGCACTCGATCAAGCGCTTCCGCTCACTGGCGCACTCGATGGCGCACACGAGCACAAACTCCAGTCCACTGGCGCACTCGATGGCGCACACGAGCACACGCACCAGTCCACTGGCACAATTGATGACGTGCATGAACACACGCACCGGTTTTCTCCCATCCCAAGCGCCGATGCGCACCATGCAACGCAGCTACACTCGTCTAACCTGTCGTCACCAAACCCAGCAGATGCAAGCAAACACATCGCTCAGCCACCGGACCAACCAATCGAGAGTGCATCGCATACAGAGGACGACAGACGACCTGAAACAGCATCACAACAACCCGCAGTTGCGCTGACAGCGCCACACGACCACGATCTCGTTGCAGCAGTGCAACACGACAGCAACAGCGACAGTGACGTGAGCGAACACGATGACAACCACGTACGCGCGATCCAAGTCGGCGACCTCGTCGACGTCGAGTCGCGGACGTGGCCAGGGATCAACAAACCTGGCGGTTCGGGTCGCGTCGCAAAGGTCCATCGCGAACTGAGCGCTTCAGGCAACACTAGCGACGACGACGTTGCGCTGTTCTATGACGTCCGGTACGTCTTGGGTGGCTTTGAAAAGCGCATTGAGAGCGAGTACGTCGAACTGTCACACATTCTCCAGCCTGCACGTGCGCAGAACCGCGTGCGGTACAACCGCGTGTTCTACCACGGTGCGTGTATAGTCCCACAACGTCTCGTATCCATCGCTGTGTGCTCTGTGTTCTAAATGGATCGACTGACCACTGCGTTGGATGGCAAACTGGCTCTCTGACACGTTGTTTGCTGCCTGCAAAGACGAGTTTGCGGACGCAATGCCAAAGAAGAAGCGCCTGCTGTTGGATGGCGACATCCACGCGAATATGCACAAGCGGTCGCGTCCACGGACGTACGACGCACAACGTCCGAGCAACGACGACCACGTTGCTGTTAGTACGCATACGCGTCGTCCATTGACAGCGCGACCAGTAGCGCTCGTAATGACGACAGCTAAAGAGCGCAACGGCAACAGCGGAGATTCTTCCCAAAATGACGACGATAGCGATTCGTCACAGGACGAACGGACGCACGTGATCCGCAAGATTAGCGACCGGACGTTCGTGATGGACACGCCAACAGCAGGAGCACGTGACACACAACAACAGGTGAGCGCAGCGTCAGTGGATACAACGACGCGGCGACGGCAGCGGATCATCGAGCGTGACGACGACGACGACGACGACGATGATACAAGTGACGCTAATCGTGAAGATGCAAGCGACAGCTTCGTACGCAAAGCTGCCGACGAGCGGCTGTTGCTGATGAATCGATACAGCGACAGCGACAACGATCGCGTCAATGAACGCAGTCGTACGCCACATCATCAACAGCAGCAGCGTGTACGTCGCACGAAGAAGCGTCGGTACGTTGGCGGGTACCTCCATCGTGGCGACGACGTCGATGCGACGTTCATTCAGCCCGAGGACAATGCGAACGCACTGCCAGACGACGTCGCACGTGAACTTGGCTTCAAGCTCGGGAAGAGCAAGAAAGAGCTCCGATTCCAACTCGCGACGATCGCACGCGTGCTGACGACGCACTTGCAGACGTTTGAACGCGATCGCGCAGCACTTGCAGCGCAAACGACGCGCGTACGTGCGCTGTCCGTTGGCGAACTGCACGCGCTGGTTCGGCAGGTGCGTTTGTCGTTGCTGCTATGTGTTGTCGTAGCAACCGTAGCACGACAGTATATCATTAAACATGTCTCACGCCTCGTGCTTGGGATGTGCGGATGACACAAAACAGGCGCTGGCGCTCGAGCGGTTCTTGACGCAGCGTTTGATCCGCGGCGGCGAGGACGTCATGAATGCTGTGATCGTCAAGCTCACGCGCAAACGCGGGAGTCTGGTGCGTCTTGTGGGCGAATACACGGCCATCAGTTGGTTGCTGGTTGCGCTAGGCACCTGAATGGAACTGACGCCTGCTGCTTGTGACGTTGCTGTACGACATGACGCAACGTCGTAGCCCGACTCGGTCGAGCTCGTGTTTGACGACCAGAAGCGCGCGATCAGCGACCACGGTGTGTGGCTCCGTCAGGTGCTCGCGTCGCTCGAGACTGCGTGCCACGCCCGCAATGTCGCAGTGCCAGCAGACGTTGACGACGACAACACGCACAATCAAAACGCGTCGTCGTCGGAAGAGGACGCTAACGACCCGTACGACTACAACTCGGCACGTAGCGATGACTTTATAGACGCGTCAGACGATCAGCGCAGTCGGCGCGACGTTCGATCCGGCCGAATTGCCACCGCCCGTTTGAGTACGTCAACAAACAACAGCAGTAGTCGTGTCAGACGCGAGGTGCCTCGTCGTACTGCAAGAAGTGACGCACGACAGCAAACGCACGAACCGCGATCCTCGTCAGCTGCTCAATCAACCGATAACTACCACCGCAAGCGGTCGCTGCCAGTCGAAACGTTCATGGCGAGTTACGATCCGCCATCGCCTGAAACGCGCACTCGAGACGCACAGTGGCTGTATCACGACCGCCATCGCGCACGAGCAGTGTCGAATACGACGCTCGATGACTTTGACTTTGTGCAGTACGCGCCCTCTCATGAGCGCGATGCACTGCCGAGTCGCGACCGCCGCCGTCCATCGAACGTACGGCTGCCTGGCAAGACGCAAGTGACGATGACGCGGTCGGATCCACGCTGGAACTGGCTCCAGATGGGCAAGCTGCAACAGCAAGCGCAAACAACTGCGGCATTTGGACGTAGCACTAGTCGATCCAGCAGCAGCCGTAGCGCTGGCAATGCTGGTGCTGGTGCTGTGACGTCGCAGCGATCGCAGCGACGGCAGCTGCAGGAGACGCTACTGGGCGACGTCCAGAGTGCACGACTGCAGCTCCGCGAGAAGCGGCAGCAGGGAGGAACTGCTGCTGTAGCTTTGTCGTCGGCATCACGCACTGGATCGTTTGGCGTCCGTGCTGCAGCATCGATGGCGCACGGTCTCGGGTACGACCCACCGCCTCATCAGCCGAGTAGCGCAATGAGCAGCAGCTTTCGTAGAGACCGCGGCGCTGTTGACTTGAGCTACGAATATGCGCCAGTGAGCGGTGGACCACGTAGCAGTAGCAACTACACACGACCAGCAGCAATTGTGGCTGCAGCGCCAGGATGGACGACGGTCGCAGCGACGACAACCATACGAATCGAGTCGCATGCCGTGGACTGGTCGGTCGTGTTTGACGTCCTCGTGGACACGCCAATCGACGACGATCGGCAACTATCGCATACGCTCGTGCTGCCAAGCACGAGCGCATTTACTACTGCGACGGATTCTGCGGACGCGAACTGCGACGTCCGGTCAGCAGACGTTGCGGTTGATGACAACGTTAACGCTGGCATGGAAGACGTAGCTATTGATTGGGCAACACCGAGTGACGCGCAAGCGATCGAGCGACGTGCTGCGTTGTTGCGGCAGTCGCTCACAACGCTGCGGTTCCAAGAAAGTGCGTTCATGGACGCGTTGCCCGGTAGCAGCAGCGCTGCTCGCAACGACGCTGCTGCCGACATGCGATATACGGACTCGCTCGCGTGGCATGCGCTCGTTGCAGCAGCAGAGCAATACCACACAGCACTCACCCACTTTACGCACGACGCACTGCTCGCAGTTCGCAACTGCGTGCAGCTCCAGTCTGTTTGCGATGTGGCATCGCTCGTGCACAGCGTCGCTGCCGCAGCTGCGCAGACACTCGCGCAGCTGCCGGACTGCGCGTCGCTGTTTGACAGCTGCCGCGCGTACGTGTTCTTCTTTGAGGTCGCTGCGCGCGACGCACAGACGACGCCGCTCGTCACGGCGATCTTGCGCACGTACTGGCACAGCATCGAGCTGCTGCTTCAAATGAAGCGCGTTGGCGCTGCTGCAAACAGTGTCGCATTGCTGCTGCTGCCTGCGGTCACCCAGGCAATCGACGCTGCGATCGAGCGCGTGCTACCGACGAACCGCGCCGTCCTCGCAGCGTCGCTGTTCCTCGTGGATCTGTTCTTGTACCTCCCATCGTCCCATCGACTACTTGAAGTAGTGGACGAGTCGCAGCAACAGCAGCAGCCAGGACGACAGCACGCGGTCGTCAGTGCACCAGCCGTCGCGCTCTGGCTGCTGCTCTACGACAGCTTTGCCACTGGTAAGTGCTTGTTCCAGACGAGTGGGAAGCGCGCAGCAACAGCAGCAGCAGGAGGCGACGGACGGGACTTTTGGGCGTTCATCCAGACGATGGTGCGTTGCTTGCACCAACTCTCTCTCTCTCTCTCTCTTTCTCTCTCTATTGACGCCGCTGTTTGCTCTCAAAGTACCGCGACCGGTTTGTCGATCACCTCGCAGTTGCGTTCACACAGGGTCGATCGAGCGGCGGGTACGTCGTCGATAGTCTCCCGACGCTCTCGCGCGCACAAAACGAGGTCGAAGATGTCGCACAGGGCCAGCTGCTCGCACTCGAGTGCGTCTGGAGCTTGTGTCTGTTGTTCACGCAGCTCTTTCAAGGTGGCACTGCTGCAACGGCAACGACGACCGAGCGCGACGATGTCTTATCGGACGCGAGATGGGCCGTCGCACGCGAGCTGCTGCAGCCACAACACCATGCGTTCTTGCCGTTCGACCGGCGCATCGTCCCAACAACAGTGCACCGCAGCTTTGGCGTCTATGCAAGTACGGTTAGCTTTGCGTGTGCGTGGCCTGTACTGCTAGGCGACACGACTGACGGCTGTGCGGATTGTGCGACGACGTGACACTTGCAGGCATCTACACGCTCCACGTCTTGCAGAACGTGTTGGCGCTGTCCAAGCGCTCGAGTCCACAGAGCGGTGCGTCTGTCGTTGCATACGCATAGTGGATTGCAGCTTCGCTTCCGTTTCTCTGACGTTTGTTGCGGTCGGAACGTTCGTAGACGTTGTCGAGCGATTGCTGGACGAGCTCTGGGTCGATACGTCGACTAGCGCAACCGACAACCGCGACCCACAAAAACAGCAGCAGCAGCAGTCGCTGATCGAGCTGTCACCGTTCTGGGTCGCGCTGCTCGAACACGCGGTCCAACCAGGCGGGCTTCGTGTGTTTGTCGCGACGTGGCGCTCCGACGCAGCCGACCGCACGGATTTACTCAGCGCCATCCTTCTCGTACGTTGGCGCGTTTGTGGCACGTGACGAATACGTCCGCTGACTCTCTCTCTCTCTCAACTTGTAGACGCAGATTCTCAAGTTTGACAAGCCGATCCATCGCAATCGATTCCGACAGCCGATCTGCCGTGCGATCGCGGCGCGTCTCGATGCAACGACGACAATCGTGTCGCTGTCATCCGTAGCGCCGCCGCCTCCGGTTGCGTCGTCCATTCCAGCAGCAGCAGTGCTGCCACAGAAACCAAAGACGTGGAACTGGGGCAGTAGTGCAAACGCTACTGCAGCAACGACAACTGATGCCACATCGACGCCTCGTCGCGACGCGGCTGCAGTCCAGATAGTGTCGCCGCCTGCGGTCGCGCGCGGCCAGGACGAAGTGCGTACTGGCTATCGTGTTTCATCGCCTCATTACGTACGACTGACTGACGTTGTGGCTCCCACGCGAATAGGAGCGTTTGATGGTGTCGATCCTACTCGCGCTCGCTGTCTCGAGCATCTGTGCGGACGCGCCAGCTGACGCCGCCACCGCCACCTCTTCCACAATGACGACGCCATCGACACTGCGCGGGCCAGCGCAGCGCAGCAACAAGTCGCTCAAGCGCGACGTCGAGTTTTACTACAAGGAGATGGCGCGGATCGTCGGACGCAGTGCCGCGCACGCCGTGCTGCTCAGTCAAGCGCTGTACGTGCTCGCACGCGTCGCACTCGCGCACTCGAACGAGTTCGCGCCCGTGTTTGCGTCCATCAACGACCACCTCGTCACGACTGCACAGCGCTTGCGTGCGGTGCACAATCGTCCGACGGACGCCACGGACGCGCTGCCACCCGCAGCCCTCAAGCACGAGAGCCGACTGCTCCAGCGTACGTTCTGTCTGTCTGTCTGCTGCTGCTGTAGGTGCTGGCGTCTTGCTCACGACGCTGCTGTTGTTGCTGTTGCGATGCGTGTGGATTGATTAGGCGGCGTGCTGTCGTCGCTGTTTCTCCTGCGCGACCTCACGCAGCGCCTCTGTGCGCTCATTCCGACGATTTACGTTGCTGCAAACACAACATCGTCGTATGCGCTCGATGCCGTGCGCACGAGTGTCAGATCCGTGCTCAACACGGGCCTCGAAGCGTGTGTAGAGGCAGCAGTCGATGCGGTGCTGCCGCTCGACGCGCTCCACGTGGCGCTTGAGATCCTGCACATGCTTTTGCCGCAAACACCGGACGCCCCCACGCGGTGCTTGCAAGTTATTGCGGTCGCTGCGCCACCGCCACCGCCAATCGACCGCATTGGCAACAATGAGTTTGACGAGTTTGACGATCTGTATGGCGACGACGACGTGTGGGCGACCGTCGACCTTGATACGCTCGCCAGCAGCAGCAGCACGAACAACGCTGCTGTCCCTGCTGCTGCTGCCACAACAACGACGCCCGCGACGCTCGCAATGGTCGCAGATACGAGCCTCCACGCAGCGCTCACGCACTTGCGCAGTGCGCTCCAACGTGCAGTGATCAAGTACCCGTTGGCTTCATCAACAACAAAAGCGACGCGTGTGCCACCGCACGAGCTCGTCGCGGTCGAACTGCTCGGTGCGATGGTCGCAACATGCAGCTTCTCGTTTGCGTGGAGCCTTGTCGCGAGCAGTGCATTGCGGCCCCGTATGCTTGCGCCGCGTCTATTGAGTGCGATCCTCAAAGTGCAGACGTCGCACGCGAACGCGCAGCGCGATTGGTTCAGTACGTGCTTTCTGAGCGAGAGCGGCGCGGACCAGGAACTCGCAACGCTCTGGCTCTTGGCGACGCTCGATCTCCAGGCGCTTGTACCAGCTGCTGCAGCAGCGCCAGCAACGCTACAGTCGATGGCACGCGACCGCAACCCGTTCGTCCTGCCAGCGTCCACTGCTGCTGATGCGTCGCCAGTCGCAGCAGCCGTCACGCCGATCCCGTACGCAAACTACTGGTTCATGCTCACGGACGCGATCGCGTTCAACGTGCTTGGGGCAAACGCGATTGCGCAGTACAAGATGGATCCGCTCTTGCTCCAACTGCTGCAAGCAACTGCGCAGCAGAGCCAGTTTGCAGCGACGATCGCACGCAATGCGCCATCCACAGCACCGCCGAACGACCTCGCGACGCTCTTTGCGCTCCACCTCAACGTGTTTCAAGCATTTTGTCGCAGCGCCGGTGCGATCTGGAGCACGTTGGTAGTAGATCCATCGCAGCATCGGTCTGATATGAACCGCTTTCGCGTCAAGATGATGGACGAACACACGGGCGTGTTTGCAGCGATCCCAGAGTACGTCCTCTTGGCGTCAAAGCATGCGGCTCACAATTGCTAATGGCTCACACTGCTTCTCTCTCTCTCACTCGCTCTCTCTTATGTCGATTGCGCAGAGCGTTTGAGATGCATTTGAAGAGCGTCAGTAAGGACCTCGACGCTGCGCGACCGAATTGGTACGCGCTCTCGGAGCAGTTCTTGCGGGATTTTGCAGCCGCGCCGCCGCCAGCAGCAGCAGCTTTGTACGCCTTGTTTGACAAGGACGCAACGACAACGAACTTTCATGCGATCGACGAAGCGCTGGAGCTTGCACCACGTGCGTTGCAAACGACCGCGAGCGTCACATGGCGCCTCATTGTGCTCTTTCGGTTCATGTACGGCTGCGTCGATGCGTTCCTGTTCCATTGTGGCGCGATGGCGATCGGCCAGCACAACATCTTCTTTGCGATCTTGCAATTGCTGTTTCGGCAAGCGAGCTGCGCCGAGTTCCCACAGGCTGAGACGCGGCTGTTGATGCTGCAGCAAGCAGTTGACGCACAGCTTGCGCACGATCACAAGTCGGCGTTCCAGTCGTTTGGCAGCAGTAGCGACCATGGTACAGCGCAAGCACAAGCGCGGCCGCCGCCGCAGTCTCGACCAAACAGCAACGCAACGGCAAACAAACATGCGGTGTCGCCAGCGTGTCTCGGCTTTGTTGAGAGCGTCCGGCTGTTCTTTGCGCGACAAAAGTACCCGAGTCTCCTGCACTGGTTCGCACAGGTGCGTCTGTCGTCTGTTGTCTGTTGTCTGTCGTCTGTCGTCTATAGGCCGTCGTCAGTGTTGACGTTAGAAGCGACCGAGTTGATTGGACTACCGCTCAACTGGCTTCTCCCTATCCTTGCGTAACAAACATACACGGTTGCTATTCCACGACAGACACTGGAGACGTATCAGACCGTGAAACGTGGCTGGAGTTCGTCGCCATTGCGCAAGCTGCTGCTGAACGTCTTGGATCCACATGGACCACTTGGGATCCACAGTTACTACCCGATCGACGACCACAACAGTCGTACGAACAGTAGTCGCGCCTTCGACGTTCGCCACGTGCGGCGCGAAGCGTTCTACCTGTCGTGTGGTCTCTTTGTCTGTCGCTGCACGAGCGCGTACGAACACGTCCGACGATCCACCGCGACGCCAGCAACAGCAGCAGCAGCAACGACAACCAACACGGCGAGCGTCGCACAGCTCCGGACGCTCCGGACGTTTATCCTCAACGATTTTGTCCACGAAACGCTTGCGTTTGCCAACACGAGTGACGCAGTCGACCAGCGCCACGAGACGCTCGTGCCGATCGCACAGTTTGTCCGCGCAGTCGTGAGCCATTGCAATTTGAACCTCGAGCACGCAGCGCGTGAAGGGTTAACATCAGCATCGACAATGACAACGAGGCCATTATCTGTAGATGACTTTGCGCCAACCGAACTCTACTACTGCCTCGAGAGCCTCGTGTTGTATTGCGTCCAGTCGTTTAGCGCCGCTGCAGTGCTCCAGACGTCGATCAGGTACATGCGCGTTGATGTGTCTATGTGTCTGCATTGCTGCTACGCCTTCCATTCCACTACTGACACGCTTCGCTCCTCTATCGCTACGACTACGCCCACTAGCTGCGTCCTGGCGCTCGAAGTCTGTGGCGCCGTGACCGAGATGCTCGCGCTCCACGACGCGCTGTACAACGCCGACGTATCGACGCTCCTTGAACTCGCGCTCGCGTACTTTCACGACGTCTACGCGGCGCTGAATGCAACGTCGTCGAATGCACTCGCGCCCGTGTTTGCTGTTAGGGATGCGCCAGCTGGCGCTGTTGGCGCTGGTAGAAATGCGACGCCTGCGTCGTCGGCGTCGCTTCGTAACGCAGCGCTGCCGACGTTGCACGAGCTCCTTGCAGCGTTCCGACCGATTGCCGCGCATGCGATCGACGCAGCCAAGACAGAAGCAGCGAGTGTGAACAGCAGCAACGCACCAGTGTTTGACGAGTACGGGATCAGTCGCGTGCGGATCCGCGCGGATCTCGTCGTGTCGATCGCACGACTCGCAGAGCGATGCAATCGATCGACCGACGCGCGGCTCCAGCGTTTTGGAGTAACTGCACCAGCAGCAGTCATCAGCTCGTGAATGTGGCATCGCTCGACGTTCAGAGTTGCTTGGGTGTGACGACGTGGTTCTTCTTGAGCAGCCCGAGGCCGTAGCCGAGGTACTTGGAACCTGATTGAAGTGCTCTAGTGTTGCCAATAGCAGCATCCAACAGCAGTTCATCGTATGTAGGTCAGCCGGTCCGCTCGCTATGCAGTTTGTACAAGGTAGTAGACGAGATAGCGTGAAAGAATGAGAACGTACGATGCGTCCTTGCCGATGCGCGATACTTCCGTGCTATAGCATCGCAGTAGACACAAGTAGTGAGTCGTTTAGCATCGGCAAGCGTCGCTACATAGACAACAAGTAGATACAAACACGCCACGTGCCGTGTTCCCTTTGTCGTCTTGGCTACTGCTGCTGGCAGAACCATCGTATGTCCATTCGTACAGTGAAAGCACTCGCGACTACTGCACGCATGCTGCGCAGCGAGTCCTCCAGCAGCACTGCTGTTGTTGTTACTGTTGTTGCTGCTCGTATCAGTCAGCGAGCCCGTCGAGTGCGACGCGCGCAGGCTGCTGCTGCGTAGTGGCAGCGCTGTTGTAGTAGATGAGACACTGTGGAGGTTGTGGATGCTCGCAGTCACTTGCTGACTCCGGTGGGGGATCAGGTCCTGGCGGTATCGACGCACTGCGCGGTCGCTCGCACCGACGTCTTTGAGCATCGGGAACGACCGTGGACGGATGGTTGTTGAGCCACTGCCATCGTTATTATTGCTGGTGCTGGTGCCAGCGTGCTCAACGTCGACAACATAGCCTCGCTGTGAGAGGCGGCCCACGACCAGTGCGTGCGTCAGTCGGATGTGTGGTGTCCGTCAATCAGTCCAAGCGCCGTGAGTGAAAGTCTAAATCCAGTCAAGGAGCACCGCACCGCGAGCGCTGCGTCCTTGGAGCTTGCGTCTGAGCACATTTAGTGTCGTGCAGTGACACCAATACAGTCATACACCGATGCATAAGCGCACTATGCGCGGTAAGATGTTCACTGCGATGGCACGAACGCACCTCGTGCGACTTGTACGAGTCGGAACTGCGCTGCGTGGAGATCCATCATCACTTGTTCGTACCGCTCGATCCAGACGCGCACTTCCTTGTCGCGCTCCCCGAGTTTGCTGTGCAAGTCGCATTCGTTATGACAGTGCAGTCGGTACACATACAGTAGCGAAAGACAGTCGCATACACACACACCGTTTGCACTCCATGAACTTGATCTGCGTGTCCTCGAGCTCGCGGTGGGTCTCGATAAAGTCCTTCTCCGCTTTCTATTGCAGCACACACAGTCGGGTGAGTAGTTCTCAGCCATTGTATCTACAAACGACGCTGGAGAGACGCTGTTGGACGCTGTGCTGTGTCGGCTCGCACCTGCAGAAGCTTGGCGCTGCATCGAACGGATGCGCGTAGTCCCGTGAGCTCGGCGTCCTTGTGCGACATCTCTTCCTGCACACCTTTGACGCCCTGGGTGACAGTCGACTGTGTCGAAACATGAGAGAAAGAGAGAGAGAGAGAGAGAGAGAGAGTGCCAGCTTGTGTCGTATATGTGGAAATAGCAAGCTAGCGAGTTCAAGACACTATTACGACCAACACAACAATGTCCAGTGCTGTTGCTTCTCATTTATCTGCTACGCACCATTTCGTTCGCGAGCAGCTCGAGCTGCTTATCTTTTGCGTAGATCTCTTGGAGGTCCTGCAATCGCTGGACGCGCTCCTCTTGGAGCTCCAGGACCAATCGATTCGTGCGCCGGTTCTTGAGGATCGTCTCTCTGCGTTCGTGGCACCAGCGATGGTGCAGATAAGTGAGTAAGTTTGGTTTGACACCACCAGGAGGCAAGACGAGTTACGACATCACAGCAGCTAGCGACGCACTTTTCTTCCCGCTCTTCTTCGAGCGTGGTTTGCATCTTGTCAATCTGCTCTTCCAGTGTTCTGTGCCATCATCAACAACGACAAGTGTGCGCAAACTGACGGCTTCAGAAATGTAGAGTCCTACTACCACGCACGCTCGCTTTGGACTTACCGGATGCGACCGAGTTGAGCTGCACGTCCATGCATGGATCGATTTGTGTCGTTCAGTCATGTCAAGTAGGTAGGGAGAATGTACATGAGCAACAGCAAGTGTGCGTGGGTGTATGAGGCAGAGCGGCGTGCAGCTGACGTCGACGTGCGGTGAACGCACATGTGTTCTTGAGCTTCTGCAACTCGAGCGCATCCTGGAGCTTGAGGATCCGCTCCTGCAACGCACGTGTGCATATCTCAGGCGTCTGTACAGCACTAGATACGTTCACTCGTCGTTGCAAGCATGCACAGACACACATGTCGAGCGCAAGCTCGCACCTCGTACTGCTTTGCTTGTAGCATAATGCTTCAATTTGGTGTGTCTGTTCAACCTCAAAATGATTCCAGCACAAAATCATCACGCGAATGGTCCTGATTGACATTCTAAAAACCATCAGTGAAAAGAAACAATCGGCTGAGTAGATTGAAAACAGCAAGAAGAAACACAAGCGATCAGCGACGTCAGAAGTGATGTGAAACACGATGCATTTCGACAACGTGGTGGCTCGTCCTACTGTATTTCCCACCTATCTGCTTGTCAGGACTTGCTCCTCACACTCTCGCGTTCCTCCCTACCTATTCGAGACGCGACACGAGCTTCCGCTTGCGGCGCCAGCGCCAGCGCATCGACGCGACGTGCGTGTCGGCGCCGACGTTCTCTTCAAAGCACAGATTGTCCAACAGCGCGTACAGCGCACTCCCATACCGCGTACTCATCCACTGCCCAAACGTCATCGTCTCAAACTTGTGGACGCGTTCTTCCAACAAGTACGACGCAAAGCAAATCAAGTAGAAATACCGTTCGAGGTAGTTGACTGCGCGGCGCATAAAGTGATCGCGCTTTGCGTTTGCAACGTCGCGATCGGTTGCAAGGTCACGGCACTGCGCAATGCACTCGCGCAGGTTCTGGAGGTGCGCACACGCGTCGACTGCAAAGTCCACGAGCTGCTTGCATGCGTCGCCATTGTCGAGCGTCGCGAGCAGCTTGCGGATCACGACAAAGTCACCCGCGACGGCTGTTGACTGGCGACGAGCTTTCGCATCCTCATCGCCACCATCGCGGCGCGTCACGCCGATCTGCTGCAAGACACTGTCGGTTGTACTGCCGTGTACCGTCGCTGCGTGGTCCTGCAGCACCAAGCGCAGCATGTACGTGCACACGAGCGCTGTCGTCGTCCGACCGCGTCCCATCTGGCAGTTGCACACAACAGCAGTCGGTTTGCCTACTGACTTGCCGTTCGTCTTGCTGGCATTAGCGCTATCCACGCCTCCAAGCTCCAGTTCAGTGATAAACACCGGCGCAAGCAGACGGATCATATCGTCCAAGTCTTTCTCCTCGGGCGCCGTTTCGTCCGTGACGGGAATGCGCGCATACGACACATCAAACGCAGTTGCATCGGCAACTTCGTCGTAGATCTGCGTCAGTGTCTTGATCTCCGTATCTGCATTCACGTGGTCCATCGTCTCTTCGCTCGTCATGAGCTTTGGTTCATAAAAATAGATAAACAACCCATTCGCTTGTCGGATCTGCGTCGCGACTTCCTGCGCGACTTGGGATTCGATGGCCGTGATCTCATCTGCTTCGATGCCGGGGTACTCGACGTTCTCGGTCAGGTCGTCGGGGTGGCGCATCCCAAACGGTTTCCCACTCACGTAGATCACGGCTTCTTCCCGCAAATTCACCCAGATCACGCGATCGAATTCCGTCCGCAAATGGCCCACGACATCATGGAAACCAGCTTCGAGACACTGCGCTGTTCCAAAGATCGGTTCGTCGCCGACCCGTCGGAAGTTCGGGACGTTTTGCGATAACGTATATGGAATCCGCGCATGGCCAAAGAAATGATCTTCTTTGATCACGCAATCCAACAAGACCTTATCCGATCGGTACCGGACGCCGCCCATGTCGTCCAAGAGCCGGAACAAGTGTGGATGTTGCTGGAGCCACGTCGAGAACGACTCGAGCGTCGATGCGCTCTCGTCCGCCGTTGCGCTTGTTGCTGCAGCCGTCGCGTCCTCTGACGATGCAGCAGCAGGTGGTTCAGTCGTCTTGTTATTGCTATTGTTGCTATTGCTATTGTTTGTCTCGAGCAAGTACGTGCCAAAGACAATCAGGTAAAAGTACCGCTCCAAGAAGCTCAATGCGTGGTGCTAGACGATGATAAGGAGAATTACGATAGAAAATAATCAGGACACATAAGCAGGACATCAGCACATACAAAACAAACAGCGACGTACCAAATAGAACGTCCGCTTCGCTGGTTTCGCCGCTGCGAGCGACTGTTCGTAAAACTCATTGATGACACTGCGGATGTTGAAGATCGCAGCGCCGTCGTCAATTGCACGATCGACCCATTGCTTCGCCTGCCGCCCAAACGCCAATTGGCGCTGGAGTTCGCGGATGACAGCAAAGTTGCCGTCGAGTTTATTGACGGAGGTTGTCACGTCTGCATTGCCGCCATTGCTGCTCGTCGTGCTGCTCGATCGCTCGCGTGCGTCGTCGTCTCGATCGCTATGACCGACTGGCTCTTCCAGTTCGATTTGACGCGTCTCTACGTGTAGACTCGGCGGCGGCCGTTGCTGTGCAATGAGCTGCGCCAGCACCAACGCAGTCGTCGTGCGGCGCTTACCCATCTGGCAATTGAAGATGAACGCCGTCGAGCGCGTTGCGTCTGCGACAATCGGCGTCGCTTGGCGGATCAATAGCATGATGCGCTCGACGTCCGCGTGCTCGGGCGCGTTCTCGCGTGCGATCGGCAGTCGATAGTACGTGACACTCTTGATAGTTGGATGTGCTTGCTGGACCGCGTCGCTCTCAAAGAGCTCCGGGACGGTCGCGACGCCTCCGACAGGGTCGACTGTTGTCTTGACAAGTTCGTTCTCATGCAGCGCGTGTTCGTGCCAATACTCGAACGCATGCGACTGCGTCTTTCCCAGTTGTTCGCGCAAACTGTTCGCCATCGACGTCTCCAAGACCGTGACTTTGTGGCCCGTGATGCCTGGAACAATGTCGTTCTCGTTCAGTTTTGCAATCCGACGCGCAGTGAACGATTGACCGTCGACGTACAGCACTGGTTCCTGTGTTTATAGGACAATGCGTCAGTGAAGGAGGAAAAGAGAGAGAAAAAGAGAGAGAAAGAGAGAGAAAGAGAGAGAGAGAGAGATGGACGCAAAAACGCACTTCGCGCAAATTGATCCAGACGACTTGGGAGAACCCGTCGGCAGCGACGCGCTTGAGAATCATCTGGATGCCTTCCTGTTAATATGGGAGACACATACGCAAGAACGTCAGTCTATAGACGATAAGCAAGACAACAGAGACAGACAAGCGACGTACGAGCGACGGTTGCGCTGAGCCATAGAGCATCGAGTCGCCCAAGCGGCGAAAGTTTGGCGCTGCATGTCGAGAGCAACAGACGATAGACAGTTAGTGTGTGGATGTTAAGGGGGGAGAGAGAGAGAGATAGAGAGCCAGACAGACCAAACACAACGCACCAATGGCGCCGTCCGGTGTGTCGAGGACGTGGCAATTTGGGAACCGGTCGCTCTTGAGCACGTACTTTTTCAGCACCTGCGCCAATAAACGCACAGTCAGTTGTATGAGGACACAGCTGTACGCGCAATATAAGACACGTAGACGCACTTTGGTGCCTTGGAGCAGAAAACTCTGCTGCTTGGTGAACGACACGCGCTCCGTGTTGCCGCGTACGAGCGCTTGGATGCGCGTCGCAGCGTCGCTCTGGCTGCTGATTGGCGCGCGTTTCGGACTCAGGATGATCGTCGTTTCATGAGTGGAATGGCCAGCGCCACTGTTGCCACCACGGACGAACGCCTGGAAGCGATTGACGGCGCCACTAAAGAGCCCTGTCGGCGGTTTATTGATGCTCGTGGCGCCGCGTTGCGCGTCGGCTGCAGTCGATTTGTTGTTGTCTGCGTTACTGTTGTTGCTGTTGCTACTGGCGTCGCTGCGAGTAGCAGCAGTGCGTGGCCCTGTCGACGATGCGGAAGAGGATGGCGCAACGAACGACTGGATGCGCGACACGGCGTCGACTAGAATGGCTGGCGTCTTGGTCTTTGCCGGCGACGGCGTGGGGATTGTGTCGTCGCCTGTAGCAGTGCCATTGCTGGCGTTAGCAGTAGCTGTGTCTACGCTCCCGTCTTGTGACTTGGCGGGAGTCAAAGACGCAGTATTGGCGTTTTTTTCGAGCTGCTGCGTGACGAACGCATGCAGTGGCGCAAGGAGCTCGCGCATCTTGCGAGGTGGGTCCGCAGCATGGCACACTTCGTCGGCGCGTGCACACGCATCTACAAGCAGCTCCTCGAGCTGCTCGATCGTAGTTGGCGTCGAGGCCATCGTGTGTACAGACGTCGTAGCGATCTGCGTGCGCTTCTGCCTTTGATCTGCTCGTCGGCGCTCGGCGCGTTCGCACGTTTCTGGTGCAGCAGGACGTAACCGAGTCGGGGAATTCCTGAATGAAAACGTAAGAAGATTGCAAAATTTGCATCCAAAGGCACAGTGAGGCTGATTTATTATATTGTCCCGTCCTTACCAACAAATTCAGATGAAAATTCAGACACAGTAATCACGAGTCTGTCTCAGAATTTGACAGTCCACCGAAATCCAGTCAATTTGCACAAGTTGCTGCGCTCCTTTGTACTCAACGTACAGTAGCAGCGATGCTTGTATCGAGCATCAACGAGAGTGTAAATATTGCATAGCACTGACACTCGCTTGCCAACGCGTTGGATCGTGTGGAGCGTCAATGGAAACCTCGGGTCGTACAGTACAGCATGGCGGTCGATTGTAAATGTCTGCAAATGTTGGCTGAGAAAATAGGAACAAAACAGCTGATGCACTTTTCGCATTTCGTCGTAATACAATCTAACATAGGAGAGGAATGCAACCAACTTCCTTGTTGTATTTCACTAATATCGGGTACAGCGTCGACTGCTTTTGAATTCTGTATTATTCTCGCATTTTGGCACATGGACAATATTTGGGTAAACAGGTATGTTTGTACAGATATGGTGCTCACTCGTTCAAACCACGACAAATGTTGCAACTCGGGCGAACGTGAAGATGCACGCAACCCACCAGCTCAAAAACCGATGCCTGTGCCACAACCACTGAATATGACAAAGGACTCTGCTGGTCTGTATTCTCCTGCAAGTGTCGATCGCAAGGTTGACCGCAGCATCCGCCATCATGATGCACGCGTAGGTGGCGCGAATACAATACATACATGTATCTTATTGTACTATAAGATGTACCGTAGGTGAATGCTCAACAACGAGAGAGCTTCTTATAGCCGGACTTCTAGCTACAGTCACCTCGATGAAGGATGCATCGACCCCGACATGTATAGCCGGTGTGTGTTGCTGTGTTCTGCAAGTGATCGCTGATTAATTCACGACTACTTGCCGCCGTCGCCTCCCCTCACTCGCGCAAGTAAAAGTCGACGAGGCTATCAAAGTGGTAGTGTTCAATGAGCTGGTAGAGTCGTGGGAGGTGCTGCTTGACGTTCGTGCCACGAAACTTGCACAGGTCGACGTACAAGTCCGTCAAGATGCCTGCGAGGTAGTGCAGCGCTTTCGGACTCGCTTGGAACTCCGCGGCGATCGGCCCTGCGCGTGCGAGGATGTGCTGATACTCGGGCGCCATCCACGCCGCAAAGTCGTCTTCGTGCATCTGGAGCTCTTTGATACCGTCAATGAGCTTCACTTGCGACGCGAGTGCGTGCTTTGCATCCAACAACGGCTTGAGTAGTTGGAGCATCGACGGGATCGTCTCTTTCTTGATATCGAGTGCGATGTTGAGCGTCACTTTGCGCGACGTTGCTTCTTTCGTGATCACTTCTTTCAGGATCGCAATCACGGAAACCGACGGCGACGCGAACGTCGCTTCGCTCTTGCGGTAGCGACACACGAGGACATTACCGAGGAACGCATTCCGATAGTGCATCGTCACGTCGTCGTCTTGCAAGCGACCGGGGACGTCTGGGAGGCACATACTGACCCACTCGTGCATCTGCACGAGCGTGAACGCACCACTGAGCTGCAGCGTGTTCATTGGCTGTGTGAGTTCGTTGGCGTCGAGTTCGTTCACGCGATGGTGGAGCGACAGTGGCTTGACGAAGAACCGGACACTCTGTGCGGCTTTCGGCTGCGTGTCGGTCACGACCGTGACTTCGACATCACCGCTCTGGCCTTCGATCGTCCGGAGGCAAAAATCCAGGCGATGCGTCTGTTCGAGGCACCGGTACGTTGCGAGCAAGTGCGTGTTGCTGGTGCTGTTGCTGCTGCTCGTCGGGTCAGCCGATGGCAGCGTTAGAACGGGCGACTTGCTCACGATCGCATGGTTCGCGTCGCTCTCGAGCAGATCAATTGGCACGGCGGCATGTAGAATAACCGACTGGATGTTGACGGGGATCTCGATCGACACGTCGTACGCGCCGAGCGTCGGGTTGAGCTGGAAGCGGCTATTGACGACCAGTTCATCTGCAACTGCCAAGTACACGTCCTTGTCGTTGCGCGACCGCAGCGCACGGTCTTTCTCCTTCACGACCTTGTCTTCCAGTGCCTGGATCTCTTTCCGGAGCTTCACGATCCGCGTCTCGCGCTGCACAGTCCCACGCGACCGGCCGTAGTTGTCATCGACGTCCGGCTGATCGAGCGGCTCGGTCGTGAAGCTCATGACGCGACCTGCGAATGTCGTTGCGACGATCTCGTCGAACCCGGGCGTCGATACGACGCCGCCTTGGACGCACCGGATGCTGTCCGCGTTCGCGCACTCGAATTGCTTCACGACCGTGCCGCTTGTACTGTCAAACGCATACACTTCGACGCGGCCGTCGTCGCGCCCGACGAGGATCTCGGGCTGGTCGTCTTTGTTGAGATCGAACGTCGCGATCGAGTTGATCGCCGATGGTGCGTTCGAGTTGCTGCCCGTGCTACTGCTGTCGTGGTTTGCGACTTTCCATTTCGTCTTGAGCTTCTCGCCGTTGAACGTCACGAGACCGATGCCGCCAGTGGCAGTGCCATAGAGCAGCTGCGCGGCACCTGGTGTAGCGTACGTTGCGCTCTTCGCGTTTCCCTGGACGCGACACACGGCAGTGACAGCTGCAGCAACGGACTTTTTCGCCACGACGTCCGAGTCTTTGACAATACGAACGTACCGGTCTTGACACCCGAGCAGTGCGAAGAAGTCCTGGTCGTGGTTCACGGGGAACACAACCATGTCGTTGATTCTATCGGTGCTCATGTACGAGTGCTTATCTTGTCCGTTGTCGTACATACTAAAGATGTAGTCCGTCGCGGTCCAGAGCTTCGAGTCGTACGTCTGGATCTTGTTCATGGACTCGACCAAGTTGCTCTGGAACTTGAAAAACTCTTTGCCTTTCTTATTGAATCCATGGACCGATTGACCAGTTGAGACGAACGCTTTGTCCTCCGTGCCTTTGCTCGACCCCATGTGGACGGACGTCACGGGGCCACTGAGCGTCAGTGTCTTGTACACGTTCTGCAGTAATGTGAACAGAATAAGCAACAAGCGACGTTAGCATGGCAGTGGCACGAGCAAGCGTAGTTAGCACAACGAGATACTACGCGCGTGTTTTGCGCACCTGTGGCTCGCCTCGTTTCATCTGGAAGCTCGACACGGCGCCATATTCATCGCCGACGACGAACTTTTGCTACGATGTCGATACAAAGCAGACAATGGTGACACGCACGCAACGATGACGAATAGTAAATGAAGAACGTGTGAGCACATGTGCCGAACAATTTGTATCGGGTGCTGCATGCCATGGAAGTGATTCAAGTATTGGACTAACTGACGCACCTTCTTCTTCTTCTTGCTGAGCGGTAGGAGCCGTAGCGAGTGGCGACTTGAGATCGGGCCAACTTTGAGCAGCTCGGCGTGGGACAGATGTATGCTCGACATGGTACACGAGTGCGTGTAGGCTTGCTTGAGTGCGTGTACGATGCGCTTGCACACAGGAGATTGCGAGTGGCTCGTAGAGTTGAGGAGTTCGTTTGTAGTTTGGGTGACGACTGCTCAAGATCCAATTAACCTCAAAGGTGACAATATCATTAACCTCAGAGGTGGGTTATTCTACTGTATAAGAAGCTCGCGCACGACGCTGGATGCCGGTCAGAAATGACTTGGTAGTTGATCGGAGCACTCGCCGGTGGCTACATCCACGAACACTACGCCGCGCACACAATGTGGCGCGTCGCAGACTTTGGCGTCACGCCATTGGCGCTCGCCATGGCCGCAACGTTCGCATCAGTCGCTGCGCACACAGAGCGCATGAAAGACACGAGCTCGGCGCGCAAGCACAGTGTCAAAGCGACACTGACACATGAGAGTCGGAGTTTGTTGCTGCAACTTGAGTGTACTCGCAATTGAGGTGGCGTTGCCGGTTGCGAAGATAACCTACGGCACTGCGACAACACTGCACGCACAACAACAGCTCGAGAAGCAAGACAATGTTGTGTGAATGCAAACAGTAGTTTGCATTCTGTTACAGTCCCAGCCTGTATACTTGCGTCCTAGTTACTTCGCATCCTCGTACAATCTTACTTTGTCTCTCTCGTAGTCAGCACACACACACACGTCTGCCATCGCTACTACTGCGCCTCACCGCGCTGCACGATATCGAGGACGTCTCGCGCAACTTCGTCGACGTGCTGCAGAAACACGCCGTGACCAGCGTCTTCGTACATGACCGTGCGGACGTGGTC
>JAADXH010000535.1:0-20880 GCA_023337595.1 Globisporangium camurandrum
AAATCCATCAGTACAATGCGAATTTGAGGACGCGAGCGTGTGCATACTGCTCGCCGAAGCACGGTGAACAACATATCTAAATAGCACGCTCCAATTCTAAAACTTGAAAAAGTTACTGGCCAAAACGTGAATGTGCGATTCTTTTTGTCGCGTAATGTAATTATCTATCAAGCCTTTCGTATTCGCAATATCTTCTGGTTTAGTCGCTGATATTGCCATTGATGTTGTTGGCATCGTCATATATGCTGCTGTTGTATCGAACTTCTTCTTCATGTCGCTGTATGCTCAGTGGTGCTGATGCTGACTTTATCGGTGTTGTGTGTTGCATTTGTTGGTGGTGGTACTGTTAATGTATGTGATACTTCTGCTAATGGTGTTCATAACTTACTTTGTCTGATACGAGGGGTTAGTATGTGTTTGCGGTTATTGTAGCTCTATTTTTCATTGCCGTTATTACTACAATTATTGCTTTTAGTCACGTTAGAGAGCCTGGTGTTATGTTGTATTTGTTAGTCGTAAGGAAATAGTCGCCGTTGCTGTCTAGGTTGCCTCAATTGTATTCGTTGCAGTAGTTGATGCAACCTTTGTGTTGCTAACTGCTCTAAGTGTTGTTGTTGCTGGTGGTGTTGCGTTGATAAAAGTCGCTGCGAGTAGTAGTTACTGCAGTAGATGCAGTCGTTGATACTGTTTTCAGTGGTGTTGTTAATTAAATAAATTATGGGCTGTAATATTTTCTTATATTGCTTGTGTTGGCAACAGTGGTAGTCGTTTTGATTTATTAAGTGTCCGTCAACATGACTGTGGTGATCGGTAAAATAGCAAATTGAAGTCAAATCAAAAATTATGAATATGTAGTTCGTCAAACTCGCTTTCATGACATGCCTATATATATTAATAGTGACTCGCACTACTGTCTATGGCGACGTTTCTATTACTGTTGTTTTGTTATCGTCGCTGTTGATGTTGTTTTTGGTATATTATTGTTTCAGTTAGTTATATTTGTTTGATTTGTTGAGCGAGATCTAAGTTTAACGAAGGGAGCATATAGTATACGACGTTGTTAGTCATTCATAAAATCATTTTTTTGTGATGTCTATCTATCACATACATGAAGTGATTATCAGTCTGTCTTGTAAATCATCTGATGTGCTTCGTTCGCGACTTCTTCTTTACGTTGACATGATCAAACTGTACTACAGTTGGAATTATAAATATGTATATATATATATATATATATATATATTGATCGTTGGTCTATCCGAATCGTAATATACCGCGACTTTAACCTCCCGCGTACATACAAGTTTAGTAGCAAAAGGTACGTAAGCAACTGTGGAATAGAAACGCCGAGATTAATTCGAATATTTACAATTTGCATTAGATCAAAAACAAGTCAGATTTAATATACACACGCTTGAATACCTGTACGTCCAAAAGATGTGCGTATATGTGAATTTAAGTCGCCACACCACATCCTGTCTTATCCACGGTTTGTCGATAATGCAGATCTTAATACGCGATTTCCATAAAGCTCGTGTTATATTTCGACAAAGATGCAGTAATTTATAAAGGCTATGCACAAGAGTCGGCATACAAGCTGCGATGTGTACGCGTTTGTGCATCTTATATCTGCATGCATGCAACAGTTTTAGCTTTTGCGTGTGCGATATTGACAATGTTGTATTGCTTCTCGCATGTGGCGTAATGCAACAAGCATCAAACAGGACGATCGATTGCCGATATGCTGCTACGATAACCCTCCGCATGCGTTAACAACGGGCGAATCAGCTGCGACAAACACTACTGGTAATTGCGCTGTGAAGTCATGGCAACGTCTGCACATGTGCAATTCCACACCGCACACGATGTCACGTGTGCCGTAACAGTATGTAGGCAGATAGTATGTTTCGAGCAACATGTGCATAGTGCAACTGTTGATGTGGTCAGGCGGCATGCATAGATTGCATCAAATGTAGTGAGCGTGACAATCAATATGTCTAGTCACAGCTACCGATATTCATGCAGTTGATGTACTAAACGACTTAACAGTATATTGGGTGTTTATTTCGTACTTCGATATAGTGTTCATTTTCATTCCCCTTGGGTATACCTGGAATATGTGTTTTTGTTTCGAATGCTGCAAAAAACTACGCTATTTGAACATGTATGCATCTTGTATAAGAGTACGCAAAAGTAAAGCTAAAACAATTCGTATACACGTCGCAGCCATCGCAAACTGTGCACTTTCAAAACGAGCATCGCAGAATAAATAGCCACAGAAAATCAATCAACATGGCTTGATTATATGACGAACGACTACACCAATATTGATATGACATTGCTTTGCCAGTAGGTTGTGCGAAGTAGTACACACGCGAGACGAATGCACATTGTGGCCCACATCAATCTTAGTGCAAGCATGAAAACAAGAGATCAAAGCACTTACTTCAAGCACAATTCTGTTGTACACAAAGATCATTAAAACCGTTATCGTGTACCGCATGTGGTGCTAAACAGTGAAATTGCCAACTAATGTGCGTGTCCATGATAGCTAGTATGAAAGTGAATTCATTATGTTCTTAATGTTCTTGTATTCTTGTCGCTCATCTGCTTGGCATTTGGCTCGCTCTTTAATGACTTTCTTTTAATTTTATACGTTTTGAAGGTATAGATGATAATTTAAGGCTTGTTGTTGAGCTTGGATGGAAAATTGTGACACAATTGGCTACCTGAGACTCAAAAGTTGTTCACTATAAAAGTGCGAGCAGCCTAAGCTTCATTCACATACAAACTGTGATACAACGAGCAAAATTCCACAGGACACAGAATTGTGCATATGTATCTAGTACAAATAGTATATGTAATCAAAATAGTGGGTTCGACAATTGACTAATGCCGGGCGATTCCGCAAATCGCGTCAGCAAGCTTATCAGCAATAAAGTGGCTGTATCGTGTACTATTTGTGTCTATCGCGAGCTTTTACTGTAAGTACGAAATTCGGTCAAACGCGGGAGGTTTATAGCGCGTATACTTAAATATTGGCATCTGAAACGACACACCTTTGATTACTTTAGAACGAATACGTTGTTTCCGAACAGTGACCACACTAATTAGAATAAATCATTACTCAATCACAAGTACGATATTCATACTATGTGAAAGTACAGCTTCATTGCGAGGAACGAATGGCACCAGCGTACAGGTTCAAAATCGTTTTACTGCAATCGAGTTGGATTCTGTGCATTGTGATGTGATAATCATGAAATATATCCCTTATTAAGAGTTTGCAGCGTCACCCCGACCACAACCTTCGTACATTTGCAGTTGCTATGCGCCACGTTTGCCCAAAACTGATGTCATTGTTGCCAGACGTCAATTACCTGTTTATTTAGTTACCACGATAATATACGCATCATCAAAGTGATGCAGTTGCACACTAACTGAGATGATTACACTTACATTATACCTAGATGAAAAGCTCGCGTGGAACAGAAACATAACAATGTGCTTGCTTGTAACATTATTTGAAATTACCCGAGGTAGAGTCCTCGGCGAGACATAACACATAATTTTGTTTTTTTGCAACGTTACTTGAAATACAACCAAGCGTAGAAATGACTGTGGAAATAGGAGATCGTAAGTTTCTCCACTTTGTTCATTGCCCTTGATGGTATTCAGTCGTCGTATATATCATCGCGAATGAAATCAGTAGCGTTACACAAATTGCTCGTAAGAAATTTTGACGCATCATTCATATTTCGTTATGCCACTTCACATTGCAAACGTCTCACACGTTTTATACGACTCACTATATATATCATTTATCTATATGTTTCGATTACCGTCAATATTTGAAACAGAATTGATTTTATACTGTTGATGTGTAAAACGGTCATCTGAAATTTGAATAGTCTCGTCGCTAGTAGACGCTTATCTATTTCAGCTGAAATGTATGAGCTACCACACATTAAATTGTCGATTCGAGGCCGAGGGGTGTACTATGCTGGTGTACAGAAAATATGCGCTAATAAAACCACTATAGATACGTGATTTCGGCAATATCGAATAGTGACGTGACCATTTGATCACTTTGTGTTTGACTCAACGCAATGTGTTTTTTTTATGAATGATTGTTTGTAGCGGGGCTGATTAATACACCTTTACGTACTACCACATAATAATATCGATATTTTAGAAAATAGAAATATATACGCAACTTGTAGACGTAAAAAATAATGCATTTGCGCAAATTGTTAATTCTGTGTTTAGTCATAAGAATGGTGACAGTAATACGAGCTCACCAAATTAATTTTCTAGAAAGTAAATTTATGTCTTTAAAAACTCTTCTTTTTATGTGCAGTTGCACGAATTCATTCCGGCCTGGCAGTTTAGGACAGTTAATTATTTCTTTCACCTTAATAGATGTCTCAATTTTATCGCATTTATGATATACATATCTGTAGCTGTTAAAATGGACTTCTTTACATATGCCAATTCCACATCAATTTGTTGTCTGTATAAGACATGCACTAGAATATATACCTTAATAGTGGATGTATATGTTACGAAGTATTTAACTCCTCAAATATAAAATAGATTCGAAAGTGCAAGGTTGACATGTCTTGACTACCCAGATACTTCGTATTGTAAGTGAGTACCGCAAAATGTATGTTTGTAAGTGCAAATACTTCGTTCACATTAAAACCAAGTCGCAAGTGCGACGACATTAGCCGCGGGACTACAGTATTGATTTTAGTAGTAGCACGGCTAGTTTGCACACAATCAACAAATCCCGGTGAAGCACGAAAGCCAGCTTAAATCCGAGGAGGTACCGTAAAAGTCTCCTTGTCGCTCCAAATTGCATAATTCGTACCACTACCAAGTCTTAAACGCAAAGCTCGATTTATACACCAATAACACCAGCCAATGTATGTACTTGTAGCGTTTCACTCTCTAGACCCGAGCGTGCCAAAACCAAGAGCGTGGCGTTTTTCGTGTAACGGACAGACACAGGTAGTTATGAAATATGTACTAATAGCGGAGACAACACAGCTATACTGGTAGCTGTACAATTTGATTTATACTTACTATCACATCAAATTTACGTCCGAGTAATCGAACCATATCAATATCAAAAGTCAGTCCATATTAAAGTTCGATTAGTTTTTGATATATATGTATGCAGTAATAATGAGACCGTTGACGCGATGTCCCTGATTTTCGCACCCATTGCACGTAACAACAATAACTGATCTGAAACAAGATTTCTTTTGAGAAGTCAGTTTTATTGAAATCACGGCATGATATTTATTTAGATGTATATTTCTTAAATCATCCATTAGCCTTTTTCCTTAAAAGGCGACTTGGCTCTCAGTGTAGGATACAGTACGGTATGTGTAGTGCAACTGACTTGTAGGTTTGTGCCGTCGACACAAGGCAAGAACGCTGCTGTCGGTGCCGTAATATTTTTGAAAATAGATATTAGATACGATTCGCAATCGAGCAATCATCTTGTCATAAATCAGTCCTCGTTAAAGTACGAACTCGAATTCGCGTATCACTTTAGATAGAAAGAGTCCATTTGTGCGAGTTCCCTGATTTTCGTGCAAATTGACACCGCGACGGGCGTAAACGCAGACTCATAACTCACATAGCTCACTTAGCCCTTCCTCCTGCAAGACCAAGAGGATCAGCTCCGTACACGCACGCAACAACAACAGAGTCACTCGGCAGCACCGCACCTCATCTGCACGCGTCTGCATACATTGAACACGCGTCGACACATACATACACAGACCCTATACCACCGCCAGCAACAGCAACAGCAGCAGCAGCCCCACAACCTTCCTGCACCCACACACACTGCGCAGCAAGCTCGATCATCATGCCGGAGCTCCACGTGACGTTGATCAAAGCGACCGACTTGCCTGCTGCCGACAGTGGCTTCCAGGGTCACAGTAGCGATCCGTACGTGACGCTCGAAGTCGGCGACGAGCTCGTCCGAAGCTCGGGGTTCAAGAACTCGCTCAATCCAGTCTGGCGACCGGCCGAGCGATTTGAATTTGACGTTTTGGATTTGGACACGGAGAAGCTCCGCGTCCGCGTCATGGACCACGACGCCATGAACACGGACGACGTCGTTGGGACGCTCACGTTGCCGCTTGCGCGGTTTGTAAAGCACGCAAACAATCCAGTCGTCGAGACGTTTCCACTCACGATCCCGGACGAATTTGCTCGCCAGCACGTCGACGCAACGATTGAATTGGAGATTTGTCTCAAAGTCGAAGACGACGGGCAAAAGACGTTGCACATTTGGGAGAACGAAGCATGGGGCGGCGGCGCGTGGGTCCCTGCGAACAACCACGAACGCAAACATTGGTCGTCGTACGACCAGAAGGTGTCATCGAACAAGTTTGAAGACGTTGCGCCAGACGTCCCCGATGGGTTGGAAGGCCAAGGGTGGGCGTACTCGACACGAAAAGGCGATGAACATGGCTGGTCGTACGCCGGGACGTTCACTGGTCCATGGGCCGCCGCTAAGAGCTCGGGGTGCTACGCGCGCCGTCGACTGTGGCAAAACAACTGCCGCCCTGCTGTTGCATGTGAATAGGGGAGAGACGCGAGAGGACGAATGTACATGGCGAAGCACTAGGGTTGGGGACACAATGGACGATCAAGAGAGCGCATGGGGCGATGGATGCGAAGTTATAAGCGAGAGCGATGCTGTTGGACCGATTTTGAAGGGAGGGGAGAGAGAGAGTGCGTGTGTGTTTGTCAATTGCGCGTACGTGTACGAGAGCGAGAAGAGAGAGGGAGAGCGAGTAGGGAGCTGACAGCAGCATCGACTGCGCTTGTCAAAACGTGTTCAAGTGTCACGAGTCGTTGCAATTCGTTGGTTGTGGTAATCGCTTCTTCATCTGAAAAACAGCGACACATAAGTCCGCTATAAACAAACATGCGACTCTTCATTTGAAGCTCCTCGTCGTCGTCGTCGTCGTCGTCTTCCGCCATATCTACACACTCGTGCTGCTGCTGCTGCTGCTATGACGACGCCGCTGTTCGTTAAACTCGGGAAAGTCTGGGAACCGTTCGTGAAACAGGGCACTTGAGATCGTGAGCCACGACACTTTCTCGGTCAATTCACGCACATCGATCTCAAATTGATGCGTCGACCGCAAATATTCAAACCGCGGCTTCGTAATCCGATCGACGCTGCGCATGAGGAGGACTGAACTGCGCACGACGCGATCGTGGGGGATCCCAACGACGGTCGTCAAGTACAAATACGCACGCGTGAGTTGCGTCGACTTGCACATGATGATCCGTGGGTTTGTCGACCAGATCTCTACCGTACAAGCGCGGCTGCCAAACAACGCGTCGAGTGCGTGGAGCTTTGCGTCCATTGACTTTGTCGAGAGGCCCAAGACTTCGGGTGAACTCGCCAGTAACTTCGTGATGCCGTCGGCTGTCAACCCATGTGCTTGGAGGAAGTGGACTTTCGATTCCAAACAGTCGAGACTCAACGACATGAACTGTGGACATCGTTGGAGGACGCCCGCAACTTGGCGGTGGCTCAATCCTTGTTCCAGAAGGAACTGCCGCTTTGGTTCCAAGTTCTCACGAATGCTTGTCGACACGGCTTGTGGGAAGACTGAGATCAGAAACGGCAGCTTTGTAGTCGATCCATAGTGATATAAGTGGGGGGAGCGAGATCGAACAACGAGACAACAAACAAATTCAAAGTACGTACTTTCCGCGCCGACACGCCGTGCGTGATGTACCACTCTTTCACGTCCAGTAGCGCCTGTTCACGTGCACCGAGGATGTTCGGGTGCCGCGCAATCGCTCGGACGAGCAACGGACCCGTGACGCCATTTGCACGGAGCCAATTCACCTGTGGAGTAATTGAAGGAGGAAGAAGTGTCAATTCGCGGCTGCTGTTGTGTGTAAGTTGTCAACGTACCTTTTCGTCCATTGTCGATACGAGGTAGCCCATCATCTATACGTGCGCATGGATACGAGGCGTTCACGAAAGTGTGTGTGAGAGGTAATGCGCAAAAGCAATACAATCCGATGGGCAATAACAACAGCGACAGCCAGCGAGACGTTAGTGGAGCAACGTACGAGTGGATGCATGGCGATCGCCGAAAGTGCGAGGCTCTTCGAGAGCCCAACTTCCTGCAAGTACGTGAGTGTCCGGTCAAGTGACTCCATCGACATGGAGCGGTTGATCGTGTCGAGCTTTGCAGCGATGCGGCGGTAGCACGCGTCGGTCTCTTTCTTGGTCATCACATTGCTAACCGAGAAGCGCGACGACGAGAACTCGCGCGTGAGTGCGTCGACCGCAAGCTGAAGATGCGGATGTTGTGCACTCGATGCGCTGGCGCTCGCGCGCGCAGCTGCTGATGTCGCAGCTCGAGTCACTGCTGCGCGCAACATGTTGGTCTCGAATGTGTTGGAGCGAAAGCAACAGTGCAAGAAAATATATAAACCGGTAATTTCTAGACACTGTTAACAATACAGGGAGGAGCACGGTGACTAAACCAGCTCAAAAATCATTTGTAAACAGATATCCATTGTGCTGGATTCTCAAACAGCAAGAATCAGCCATCGAAAAACGATTGCCAGCAGTTTTGAGAGGATATTGAGTTAAAGCTGCTCCACCTACTTTGCAACTTTGCATGACATTAAGTATTGCACTACAGTACTGTACACTGTTAGAGGAATACTGAGAATATTCATCGCTACAGTACGCTTTTCAGCTTCTCACACCGTACTTGCAATATAGTGATGGTTAATTTTGCAATAAGCCATTCATAAGAACAAGGTTGTTTGTGTGTATACTTTTTGTGTCAAAGATTGAAAGAGATTAAGATTGATGAATAGATTAATAGAAAAGAGTGTATACATACATATATACATGGTATGCAAAAGTCTCTCATTCTTGGTATCTTAAGGCATAAAGCATCACATGATATAGCCAATCACACTCGACAAAATCTTACACAAAACGAAATTGGTCGAGATGAAAGCAAAAAAGGCGATTTGGTTTTAGAAAAGCCATTGCATGTCGTAATCAAATAAAACAGATATACTAGCGTGTAGATAAAGCGGAAATTACTAATATAATACAATTTAACTGATTTAACTACTGTGCGATGCACTACAGCATACGAGATGATAATAATTGGTACTTCTCTGTACCACTAGACAATCGAGCATTTCGTTTTTTGGACATGGTGTTGATTCAAAATCCTTGTTTTTTTGACAAACTATGGCTCAAACTAACCGCTTGCTCAAGCTCTATTTTATCGAGTAATTTTTCGAGTATTTTTTTCGCGTGCTGATTGTTGCATTTGCGTGTCAAATCATTTTTGTGTGAGCCATTTTTGGACGTACATAGTCAAAAATACGGCGAGAAGTCACTTTTTGTCATAGTCGATTACAAATTGCATGATTTCAAAGTTTGTTACTCTTCTTTTGGCAGGTTTAATTCTGAGCAATATACGAACAAACGATCAATGCACGGCGGCAATTTTGACGACAAGTTTTCGCTGTTTTTGCATCAGCTCATCCAATGAAAATGATGGGTGTCGAAAATGAAGCATTAATTGGTTACAAAATTAAAACGAGCGAAAAACCAAATGGTCGATTGTCTAGGAGTAAAGAGAAATATTACAGTACGCTTTCAGCTTTCACATCCATTCTTGCAGTTTTTGGAAACAATTGATTACGGCTACATATGCGAAGAGTCTTCTGCGTATTCAGTGAGATGAAGGGTGTTCGTATGCATCCGTGTGTGTGTCACAGATGGAAAGAGAATGATTAATATAGATATTTCGATAGAAAGAAAAGCCACAGTGAGAGAGAAACAGACCCCCATTAGACCAATTTATACTTGGTGTATAGAACGCTTTCAATCGTGGTATCTCGTAAGAGCAAGAACATCGCAATTTTAAGCCAATCTACTCGACAAAACCTTAACAGGGTGTTTTATATTCAAAAACAAAAAAACATGAGCGTATTTACTGCTCCAACACAGCAAAACACGCGCATTATGCACCCCGGGGTTAAGACAGGTGGAAGTACCGTATAAACCGTAAGACAAACCCTATCCGAGTGGAGTATGTCCTTGCCCGAGTTCCTGGCGTTTTGTTGGAGTACATTTTCACGATTATTCTTATGCGTTTTAGAAAACTGTATTAAAACTCGTGTATTCCTGAATACGTAACCGTAATACAGGAAAATCTAAACTAAAATGTGTTTCGTGTTAGTACGCACTCAACTACCCACGCCCATAATTGCATAATATGGCGGTTACGTCTGCATTGTCGAAGACCATTAGCAAACCACTTTTTAATCAAGCGTGGTTGTGTTCAGCTGCGTGCATGCGCGTGTCGAAGATGCAAAGAGTAAACGAGCTAAAAAAAAGATACATAGATATATCAACGCGACTGAAATAAGTTTGTGTTTCCACAATTTTTGCTTCGTTTTTACAAGATTGTTTACAAAAGTTGTTGCATTGTTCAATACAGGTTAAAAGCAGGATCGGCGTGACATTAAGTAGCGGGGAAAAAGTAACCGCGTGAGATAACGAACCACGTTACTGTTTAACGGATCACCTATACTTTCATACCAATTATACAAACACGAAATCATCACTTCGTAAATACTGCATAACGAGTGCGATTTTAGTCCCAAACTTTTGCATAATACCCGAAGTAATTCATATGTGAAAGTTAAAATCATAAAATCATGCAAGAAAATAAAAATAATTGTATACAACGGAAAAACTCCAATCATATATGATTATTTTATATAGATTCCGAATGAATTTGTAAGTAAATATTGTGGCATTTCTAGCAAAACGAATCAAATCTATAAATGCTAATCACCTTGTAAAGTAAATCGTATCCTTTCTTGCTCCATCAAATATAGTATATTTTGTTAAGTACCATCTTGGATTCGTTTTCAAGAAAATTATTTGAAGGTCGGAGAAACAAAGCATATCTTGCAGTTTAAGCAAATATATTAAGTATTAAAAAATCAAGCACAGTAACAACGAGATTTTTAACACTAGCCCAATATAGACACAACGTGCAGCACGCAAAAATAATTCGAATGATTTTGAAGTGATATTTGATATATCCCGGTTTGCGTTACTCTGCAACAACGCATGTACAACATATCAGTGGATTAGCCGACACAGTACATATAGCGGCAACATACGTGCGTACGTGCGCACTCCACAGTCCAAAAAATATTTTCTATCGGCAACGTCTCTATCACACGTTTGTCTTGGCGTATATGCTGTAGTTAAGTGAATGTCACCACTAGATCTGATCATTCGTGCTGACGCAGATCCGGCTCATTGATGACATTCGACACTGCTCAGGCAATCGACTGGGGCACTTTTCAGCTGCACCAGCAATATCCATGGCGTAGCTGTGGGGCATGTGCTTCCGGATGTCGATGCACGACATCGGCGACGGCGACGAAGCGCATACTAGCGTCGTGAGGGAACCGGACAGTTGAAATGTGGCTGAACGCGGCAAAGTAGATCGTTGTTTGCGTTGCGCTCATGGTGTTGCAATAGAGCCTAGAAATTGAAGTTCGTGCAGATATTGCAACAACAATACTTATTGAGTCGACACAGCAAAAGCTAGATATTTGGTATTAACTTAGGTGCGATTTCACTTATGCAAGCGGTATGTAAGACAAGAGCTAGGCAAAAAAGTCGATCGACAAGGGCGTACATGCGTCACGCATTCCCTCAATAGTGATTATGTAAGTTAGAAACGTTGCAAAGTTTAAACGCATCATTAGAGTTACGCATTCTACATTCCTATGTATTAATGAAAATGACGACATCTCAGTATTTAACCGACACCATGTATGTTCGTGCAACAGCGCGATTCTCACTTCCGATCGAATCTATTGTACTGCTAAAGAAAGTAGAAATCTCGGCGCTTTCATATATCGATCTGGACATGTACTCTATATCATATTAGTCGTACATCCCAGTAGTACGAGCAAAGCAGTGAACTTCGTCGCGCCTCACGAGAATCTTATGTATCTCTTTATCCGCCTTTGTAATGTTGATTATACATCAGCGTTCTACAATAGCGGATATATTCGAGTCATCAAACTTGACGGCTCGAAAGTATCTTGTGAGATCGTACGCTGCATCATGGTTATATTGGCGTAACACGTCTGACCGCCTCCCGCCCTTGTGGTTTATGTTGTTGTCCAAGTTGTAGTGCGCTCCGGGTTTGTTGCTAAAACAGCGATGTTGGTAAATCAGATGTGTTTTTTTCAATAACCGATAAACAGTGGTGTTATATTGTCCATGCCGCTCGTGATTGTTGAAAGCAGCGCAGTTTTGCGTAAGTTATTCAACTGGCATGCTGATGCAAAATATGGTGAAACTATATGATATTGAGTGAGAACAATAATATTCGGACGCACACATACTAATAACACTTTACTTCACATCACGCATAGGCTCTCGTTTTAATCTCAGCTATTGTGAAACATCTCTGCCTGTACGCGTACTAATTAACAGTATATAATATAGATCAAGTTCATCAAGGTTTAAATCGACGTCATACCTAATTGGTCCCGCTTGATCCTCTTACACCTTTTGAGTCACGAAGATGACTGCCTGGTACACTTGTCGAGTCACAAGTATGACTTTTCGCTGCAAAGATCACTGCGCGTCTATGTCAGCTCAATTGCTGCCTTTGCAAGCGTCTGCTGTCACTTCTGTATTTTTAGCAGGTGCGTCTTCTTTATGCGCGCCATGGCGAAATGGTTGTTGCCGCCTCGTGTGCGGCATTTGCATTTGTACGACACTCGGTATCCTCAAACACAAACCACGTGTATTCTTAATGTCCTTCTACGTGCGCCGCATCGTGTTTGCTGGTCTAACACTTGATATGATGTGTACTACGTAAGGTATGACTGTATTGCAGTATATTTTGTAGGTTCGGGCTGCTTTTGCAACATAAGGAAACTTCTTTAAGTGGGGTCGTGAAAACTTGAAATTTTTAACATATTACTTCGATGAACTAGTCAATGAGTCGTATCATTTTAGATAATGACAACCACTTAATGTTTTATCAGTTTCGCTTTACATAATCATTTTCCCCAACTGCAGTAGCTATTTTAACATCTTACTTGCACAAGCGCTTAGTTGTGTATAATGCATCAAACTATGAAATATACAATTAGCACAAATTGTTTTACCTAGCCTTCGCATTGTGAAACGATACTCACAATACGAAGCCAACCAACTGCAAAACAAACCACCATCAATTTGACTACATTGCAAAATATGTCGCGAGTCATTGTCAATGTTTAGCACCAGTCGGAGGCTTGCCGCTTGTCATTTTGAGCATGAGTAGGCGGGTACGACGCCTCCGGGTAGTGGGTGAGTGTTCATTTGTATTTCTTAGTGAGGGGGGGGGGCGAGATGAAATTAGATTCTGATCGATCGACGTATTTTGCACCTGTGAGGTGGAGTTCACAGTTTGCATGGACATTTGCACGCCATTCAAATGCCTTGATGAACTGCTTCTATGTCTCCTAGTCAGGTCGTCAAGCAGTTCGATTCGACCAATTCACAGAGCTTATACTTCAATTTACTCATTTTCATCTAACAGCGTGGTGTGTAGTAGATTACTTTAATGTGCCAAGTGTGAGTATATTTGGTGTACGGGCCATAGCGTTATCTTGTTAACTTAAAGCATCACACGAATAAATCAAATTTGTCGCCGACGTTTCATCTCATCTCATTCAGAGTGCATATACATGTAACCTAAATTTTACTCTGTTCATCTCAGCCGCAATGGCGGAAGTAATTTGCAATGTTTCGTTAAGATTGTTTTACATAAAAGCACGTTCTACAAAGTATTTCAATTTGATACGCAAAACCTTGCCGCAACATGTCAGCAAGTACATCTAATTTCTAGTACTGAGTACCAACATGTATTATAGTCATGCTTTCTATACAAAGTTTAATATTGCATGATTAAAGGGGCGGAATTGTCCATTGCAAGAAAGTACCTATTCTATATTTCTACAAAAAACGGGGAGCGTTTAAAATAATCAACAATGTTTTTCTTTTGTTATAATAGTGCTGTCTAAGACTAAACCTATTTACGCCAATAAACAGTGTTTCTTGATTGCCACTTATGTTCTGCATTGTACATTTTGTTTCACAGATTATGCGATCTTGTGTAGTCAAAACGATAAGGATGCGAGTGCACTAATGTGCTTAATGGTAGATGTGCTTTTATGTCGGTCATTAATGACATGCATCTTGATTACCAACCAAATTTCCTTAGTTGTTATGACTCTCGCTGAATGTGGTAACTTCTCAATCTTTTATAGCGTGCAACGTATGCGGCGCTTGAGCTTGCGAATAACCTATAAAAAATACATTTTGATACTGAAACACATTTTAAAAACGTATGAATGCAACATACCAGTCTAAAATTCCCATTGTTCGATGATATTTAGCGATAGGGATTGATAAAGCTAATGACTGTATGGCCAAATTAATTGGCACTGTCAGAGGTACTTAATTTCAGATATTGACATATATACACTTAAAAGAGTGCCTAGATTATATTACGATATAACGTAAGATATATTTTTGATATGTCTACGTTACCTAACACGTTTACTTTTAAATCATAGTATATTTCACTCACCATCAAGTAGTTTCCCTTCAGCGTGAGGTTTCGCTTTGAAGGGTAACAAATAAAATTAAAATCCCGCAGCCTTTTTCATGGAGCTATCGATACTACGATATAGCGGGTTGAACGCAGAATATAAATAAGACGAGCGTAAAGGCACATTCGCTTGAGACACCAGCTACTATTAGTAGCTTGCTGCTTTCATTGCGATTTGCGTCGCATCAAGTTGGGCTGTTTGGCTGTGGATTGTAAAACCAGACCACGTAACTAACGTCCGAGCTGCATCATGAAACAGCACATTATTGAATACGCTGGGTGGTGTGACATTGTCCTGTCAAACAATCCTGCGATCAGTACGGCCGATTCATTTTGCTCTCTTTGCGCCAGTAACAGCTAACTGATTACCATGTCTCGGTACGTCGTTCAATTGAATGCAAGGCCACAGCACAAGTATACCAGGCGGACAGTTTAGGCACACACGCCAAACTGATCACTTCATCACTCGCCTGTGTATTTGTACAATAAGATACTCTTGACGGCGGCGAGCATCATAGTCTTTGGTATGAAGCGCTTTTTTCACGGTAGTGCTGATTTGTCGGAGAGAAGGTAGCAATGTTTGCGCACTATGATAATACAGTACTGAATGTCGGCGACTTCTACGGAGTCATATATACTTTAACTACTAGAAAATTCCGCGAGAGAGCGCGTGACACCAACAAGTGCGTGAAACTGTTGCGTGGTGTAGGTCGAGGCGCTTCGTGACGTTCATGAAGCCCGTTTTGCGTGAACCCAATATGCAATAGCTGCAACATTCAAGCGCCAACAACCTTGCGTCGACCTCTCAAACTCACTAAAACGCAACTTAAAAATGACACGAAATGTGAACATAATGTTATGGTTGCCATACCTGTGATATTTCTAATAATTTGAGGCAAGTGTATTTTTAAATATAACGTGGGTTTGACAACTATAAAGTGATGCAGGTTCTAATACACGTTTCACTGCATTTCGAATCGCGATATAATTGCATATTTTTGATATTACTATAGTAGTGCCTTCATTTAAGAAATTACGCAAAAGTTTGTGTACGACCATTTACGTAAGAATAGCTCTTTAAAATCACAAAGCTAATATAGCCGCACAAAAATGTATCTTGGACGATACATGCAAACAAATCCTTGTCACCAATACATTATCATATTCACAAACTCATTTGCTGTTAATGCAAACTTGTTTGGTATAGAAAGATGGAGGGCTTGCTTAACGACACGAATATATATTTCAATAATAATTATAAAAAATGCTTATGTAAATATAAATAAGAAAGATTAGCGACGATTACTATTCATAACAATACAGCACCATGACCTGCTGCTAAGCCGCTGGTTAAAACCCTAAAGTCTACGTACGCGTGCATGTCGCCTTTATGCGTGTCCGTGACGATAACGTCGTTTCGCTCTTATTTGGAGTAGTACAGTTGCGACTGTCTTTCAAACGAGGCACTTTCGTAAGTATGTTTGTTACATTTTGTCGACGACCCGCAGATTTATTACTCCTTGCAATTAACGTACCTGAGCACAGTCACGCGGTAACTCGTGGAATTGACAAACGCCACACTTTAGTTTATCAGAAGCTATGATATGCAACTTTGCGCGCACCGACAAGCAAGCAGAGCGTTGCGCTAGATATAGAGGACGGACAAGATCTGCGCGACAAAGGGCGGCAAATAATGAATGATGGCTTGCGCCATCTCTGCGTTTCCTTAACGAGCGAGAAGATATGAACTCTTCAAAGGAAAGGACGTAGCTAGCGCAACAACGAACCCTTACTGGTAGCACTAATGTGTTGGTGGCATGCAGATCACCGAATAATATGAGACAAATCACTCTCTAAACGAAAACTTTGCCACTGTATTTTCTGCGGCGTTGCACTGGGTTTCATCTCATTCATACGTTAAATTCGCATTTTGCGATTGATCGTTATTGCCACTCGAAGCGAGTGTTTAATTTTTAATGCGTACTTGCATCAAAAATTCTGGGGTACTCCTGCAGATGGGGAGAAGTGGCAGCATCATGTGTGGATGTAGATCTTAGCGACTTGACACATTTTCATATTCGCTGCCTGTGTATTGCAGAGATGACCAACAGCGACCTCAAAGGTGGCATGGGTTTTCCCGCCTGACATGCACTGGCTCGCTCAACACTACACGACACGATTTGCAACCTGACACATTTCGAAAATCTTGCCGATGCGTGATACTGTAATACTTTGGTGACACTATGGCTGTATTTTAAATCAACGTCGTCGCTCATGACGCTATTGTTTCACCAATACAGATGTGCGATACTACATTAATTTATAGCGACACAATTGACACGCTTAAAAATTGAAGCGCATGTTTCTTTCAACAACCACATGTCTCGGGTATTTTGGATGCGACATGCTGTATCTGTGCAGACGCATTCTCGTATTCTCCTTTTACGACAACAGTTGCATGAAGTATTGGATGCAAGCGTTGTTCAATGCAAGACATTGCAGCTCGATGTATCGAATGCGCTTTTCAAAAATGTGAGGAAGGCCTTTTGCTATATTCTCTGTATATGATTTTGATGTCCGAAACCATATATACTGACCAGAAAGCAAGTACACTTAGACATTATGAGAAGCTAAAGGAGTTGACTTTGACGTATGTTAACACAAAATTAATTGTTCATGGAAACGTATTATAAAAACTCTACATTAATAGAATTGAATGCCGGCAAAGTTCGGAACATGTTAGCATTGTTTCTTGTGTGACACGCTACTATTTGTCGATTTGCTCGCGATGACGAGTGCATTAGTAGAAACTTCGATCAGGTCACGATTTTCCCTATGACGGTCGTGGCTCATGCGAGCAGAAGCGACTTTGTTGACGCTGTGTGCGGGACATGTTCCAAGTAGCAACAATACTTGCACAATGCAACGATGGTCACAATTTCCGGAGTGTTGCTGCATTACTTGGTCCCCCAAAGGACGGTTGCATTGCTTTGAAACTCGGTCAGTCACATTGTCCTGAATTTTACTTTGTGCTTCTTTTGTTGGCTGAAGCGCAATTGAACAAATTTTCGCACGTGTAATCTGTGGCAACGAGGCTTAGCAAGTTTGACAACGTTCACTTGCAAATGATGTCACTTCAGTAATAACTCATACAACATCAACAGGCGATAATTAGTCAACAATATAAACACTCACAAATATATAGTAGCATGCAGCTATAGCACAATGATTTGCAGCACAGATCGCAAAAAAACAACTCATAGTATTGATGTATTTGAAACGTCCGCACTCGCTACCTCAGCAACTCCATGTAGCATGCTTGGCAGGACTACCAACCCTTTAACATTGTTGGATGGGCAGTGCTCTCGTGTAGACGAACTTTTACATAGCTCGAAAGTTACGCTAGTTGTGCGCGTATCACCTTTTCTCGTTGTTGTACCTCATGTATGTAATGATACATCATAGGTCGAGCTCGATACAGCATGCCACGCACAGCGCAGCCTGCGCCGCGCTCTACAAATGCCGTGGCTGTACTTGGTTCTAAATACAACATGATAATCTGAGTCCAACACAGCTGCGAGTGAAATTTTAGCGCGGACTGCTTCGTTTATTTGTCAGCACAAGGCTATGCCACAAAAGCCAGGTATAGTGTGCGAGCGTCTACGAGACACAGTGTATGCAATTTTGCGCTTCTGGTCGGAAATCGCACGGCTTTAGTAGCACAGGTAGTAGTATTTGCATTTAATAAGAAATACGCTCTACTGTTCATGTCTTAGTGCAAACAGACAAGTTCATATGTATTTTTGTGTCCTCTCCCAGGGATGCAATGTGAGGGTGCAAGAGAGATGAATAGAGAGCGATAACGAGAGAGACAGACTAGCTATAATCAAATTGGTGTGACAGCGCATACGACTTAGCGTTACGAGTAAGTACAACAGCGAAACAGGTCCAAGATGTACTAAATGCACTTGTGCGCATTCAGTCGCATGCTCGGTTGCTTGTAGACTTCCCCTTCCTACGATACGATGCGAGGGCGGGAGCAACATTGAGTGTAAGCGTGAGGGGTGCAATTGTGTCGATTGTCTCATAGATAGTATTAATGCGACTATTAATGCGGTCAACTTAATGAGGGTTGGCATTGATTAAGAGGTGTGGATGAATTTATCGGTCCCTATTCTATGAAAATATTGCCAATTTGTCTTTGTCATTTCTTACACCATATGTATCGATACAGGTACGGTCTTTTGTATGGATATGATTCGTTAAGGTAGTACAACAGGTGCTATTTCAACCACAGCACAATAAGCGTCAATTTCTTTTGTTCGTACTCAAGTGCTCGTCATATAAAGTTAGTAAACGAGTGCTGTGTAAAAATTGTCTCGTTTTTGTCGGCTTTCTCACAATCATCGCATGTTGCTTGCTGTTCAAGTGTATACATTTGTAGATCCGAAAGTTGCAGTAATTGGAGGCTGAACAAATCGTTATATTCTCAATCTCTCCTTCTGTACATTACCTACATTATCGATACGTAAGTAAAGCTTTGCATCCCCGATATTATTCGATAGTACATGGGGTGATAGATCAAGCAAGTGTCGTGCGTCTTGTCTTATTACGTTACATGTTTTCCGTAGCACAATCTCAGTTTAACATTTTGTATTACAATACATGCACTTGTAAGAGCAAATGTGGAGCACAAATGCTACCTAAACAAAACCATCGAATTGGAATAGCATCATTATAAACAAGCACGCACTTGATGTAACATGTACTCGTTTATCTTAAAGCATTTTCTCAATATTTGCTAACGAGTGTACAGTTTCGTGTTGTTGGTTGCTTTATATGCAAGTGGGTTCGTAAGCGAGGTATGAGTTTGTGGTGTATCCTACATATTCGATTAAAATAGTTTCTGTATTTGATAATGTAAAATTATGCTGAGAGAGCGCAATTTAAAGTCGATATCAGTATTTTTATGTAGCGGATTTAAAATTGACAAGATGAAAGCACAAGTGGCATCACATGATATCTTATGGACGGCCGCCAACATCACTAAACAATTTTCAACGAACAACAATTGTATACTGCAATCAAGCAAAGCGAAATGATATAAACTTATCCGTTTTTGTATGCGTTAGAAGTTATCTAACAAGCAGGCACACATGTCGAGATCTGCATGATATTGGCCATTTATATCACTTTGTTCGGGCAATGAATACCTCAACAAATACCATTCTGCAGAACGTTTTGAAGCTGCTTGGTAATATGTGACATTGATATTTACGGTAAATGCATTTATGTTCGGTGGAGTATACAACTCAGTTTTTAAGGAGAAGTATAATATGAATGACGATGGATAAACATACCTAACATGTAGCACTACAGTCAAACGATTTTGATACATCATCCTCTTATGTTGAGTCGGGGTGATACGTGTTATAATGAGAAGATCATTTTGCTCATTGTCATCTCTTGAGTATGTCGAAGAATTGATTAATTACTAGTGTACGTATTTACTACATATCAAATATTTGTCCAGATTGTTAATATGTTTGCCATATTTTGAACGTACATACAAACACATCAAATTGTTTTACTGTATATCATATTCCTTATGATCAGAAATGAAAACTTAATGATGACACCTTTTCCTAACCGTATTGGTAATCATCGTAGAGCACCTCCAATTTTCAATTCGATCTGATTTGAAGTAATCCGGTTTTTGCTTTCCAACTTTAGGTTTGTTTAAATATATTATTGAACAATCAGAGCGCTACAGTACTGTATGTTGAAATGTGTGTCGCATATTGAGTGTACAGTACCGACAAATTACTCAGTGTTACGCCCTGAATGGCCTATATTTTACTTAATTTAAACAGAAATGAATTTTAATTTACGTTTTCTCGAAAATAGATCCGATACAAATGACTGTAATCCCGTTTATGAATTACAAAATTTAAATTAATAACATTATATGTTAAAGAAATAGCATAATGGTACACCATGTTACAGACCCGGACGTATTGATATGACATGTTTCGTTTTTCGTTATGTATACTTGCTAATAATCACGTTTTAAATCAATCGCAAAAAGCATAAACTCACAACTTCTCGATCGTAAACTCAAGCGTCACAACATCAACCGAGT
>JAADXH010000536.1:0-20858 GCA_023337595.1 Globisporangium camurandrum
AGAGAGAGAGAGAGAGAGAGCATAGAACGTACAGCAACGCCAACGAGAAATGGTTTCGAGAGAAACACAGCAAGGATCACAAACACAATTGCAACGTTGCAGCCCCAGAGCGTCTCGTAGACGATGTACGTGCCTGTAGAGTGGTGTGAGACAGTCTGAGGCAGTGTGGATATAGAAACGATAGACAGTAGACAGCGCACCGTGCTCGAGGTAGCGTGAGAGCACCATCAGCAGTTTGTACACGACAAGGAAGAGACCGACCGTGCTGAGTCACGTGGCATCAAACAGCAAGCGGTGTGTTGTCAGCTCTCGCTCGCTCTATGGGTGGCGCATATCGCACAAGCGCACACGTACGGAAAGTAAAAATCCTTGTACTGCTGCTCACTTGCGTAGTACGCGTCGAGCTGAAGTGCGAGCCATGAGGCGGCGAGCGTGCCGACGACGACGACACCGATGGCGCGCGGCAGGTCGCGCTGTGTCACAAGCACCGGTCGCGGTGGGCTCGGATACGATGGCGACGCATACGGACGTGTATGCACGGTCGGCGGCGGAAGCTCCATTGGCGACGTTGGTGGCACCGACGCCGCAACGCGCCGATGGGTCGACATGACGACAAATGGTGTTAGTTGAGCTGCTGGTGATTTTGTGATGAGTTGAAAGATTGTCGATGTGTTTACCCAAATAGTGAATACATCGATATATTTCTTCGCAGTTGCCGAATTTGCCTAAGTTTCAATTCATAGTTTTCAAATAACAAAAATAAACATTTTCGATTCAAACTGCTGTAATCAACTGCAACATCGTCGACCTCGCGATCATGACGCCGCCGCCGCAGCCGTCCGAGACCCCTGCTATCATCCCCGGCATGAAAGTCCATGTCGACAGCGACAGTAGCACCACCACGGCTCCCATCGCTGCTGCTGCTACTGCCAACGCGAGTAGCAGCGGCAGCGACAACGGCTACAAAGGCCGACCACGCGCCGACGTGTGGGAGTGGTTCACTGCGACGGCAAACCCACAGCGACTCGTATCGTGCGTGTGTCGCCACTGCGGCACTGAAGTCACGCACCGCAAAAAGTCCGAACGTGCGAAATTGCACTTGGCGAAGCGGTGTCCGCCGTTCCGGACGCTCATGCTCGCCGTCACGGACCGCGCGCTTCGTCCGGACTGGTTCACCGACCTCTACGAAGGCGTCGCACCGTCGCCCAAGAAACGCCGCAAGAGCGACGCGTCACTGCCACCGGCCGCTTCGTCGTCGACTGAACACGAGGCAGATGCACTCACCCACCAGCGCTTGTCGCTATCACCGTCGCTTGCACCTGCAGCTCCTGTAGCTGTCGATGCCGCGATCCGATCGACGACGATCCCCCCGGCTTCGACTGCTTCGACTGCGACGACAATCGACAGCGCATTGCGTCTAGATGCGCTCCAACGGCCAGCGCCGCTTTCAACAACCTCAACTGCCAGTAACCCACAGCAACAGCGACTACAAGAACAACAACAGCTACTGCTTCCACGTGCAACAGCAGCCACAAAGCCACTTGCAACCGCAGCCAGTACTACGCCACTGCGGCCATTGCTTTCAAAGCCACAGCAACTGCAGGCTCAGCAAAAGCCAGTAACAACTACCACGATAGCAACACCAACGACAGCCGCACTGCCAACAACGACGCAACAGTCGCTACAGCAACCGCGAGCCGTGAGCCCACAGGCATTGTCACCAGCAGCAGCAATCGCAATTCCCACTGCACAGCAGTCACAGGCCATACCAACCGACAAACGACGCGTCCGTGGTCCATACAAACCACGTAGAAAGGCTGTTCAACTGCAACAACAACTCGACGCGCTGCAGGTCGAACTTGCACTTTTTCTGTACACCACCCACGCGCCATTCACAACAATCAGTGACGCATTCTTGCAGCGTGCAATTCGTACATTGGCGCCACATGCGACACTCCCTACGCCTACAACACTAGCAACTGAGCTGCTGGATGTGTGTTACGAGAAAGTGCAGCAAGCAGTCGCGAACAGCAAAACGCACTTAGTGGAACATTCCACTACGTGCGCACTCGGTCAAGGTGTCTGTGCAATTCAACAGACGTGTGTGCACATCATTCAAACTGTGTTTACGCAATCACCACCGTTTGCAGCACTCGCAGCGTTTGTACGCGACTGTCGTGCGCTTGTGTTGGTGCTGATGACGGACGCAGCGCTTCAAACCGAGGTGGCATTGGAGCAGCGCGCACTGAAGCTCCCGACACCGTTGCAGCCGCTAAGTACGCACGACTGGCTCGCACTGAAACGTGAACTGGATGTCGTCAAGAGCTTTGAAGACGTTGTGTTTGAACTCGTATCGAGCGATGCGTTTGCACAGACAGAAGCGACGGCAAGCGAACGACAGCGACTGCAAGCGCTCGTAACGAGCGGTCGGTTCTTTGACGATCTTGACAAGAGTTTGCAAGTGCTGGAGCCACTTGATGCTGCGATTCGAATCGCACAAGCAGCAGCGACAACCGTACTTAACGACCCCGTACTTAACGGCCCCGCACCCCCGCCACTGTCGAAAGCGTACTTTGCACTCACAACTGCACTTCCCGACGCATTTGCTGCGTTGCCAAGTCTATCGGCAAGTGAACGATCGACGCTATTGGCGGTCGTGACGCGTGCGCGTGTCGCAATCGCAAGTCGGAGTCCCGCTGGCATTGCGTATCTATTAGATCCACGCTATGTTGGGATGCGCATGACGAGCGACGAACGCGACGCAGCAGAAGAGTTTTTAAGCGCATTCAGTGCATCGAATGGCGCTTCGATCGACTTGCTGTATCATGAATTCACTGCGTTTGTTGAAAAGAGCCATTCGCTGCGTGGAGCGAATGGGTTTCGGTTCCAAATGCTCGTGAAAGAAACGAAATCGATCTGTCAGTTTTGGAAAATCGATGGACACGAGTGGCCGCATTTACAAACAGTCGCATTGGACGTGTTCAAACAGCCAGTGCAGCCGGAGAGAGACAGCAGTAGAGACAAAGCGCGTGGCGAACACAAGAGGAGGGTTCCGAAAAAGGACGATATGACGACTGTAGATTTAGAGCCAGTGCGACAGGATAAACTCGCATTCATTCGCTTGCACGCGCACAAGTTGCTGCACGTGACAACAGATGATGACGTCAACAGCAACAATCACGATACAGCGACTGCGCAAAAGCGACCGCGTGCGTAAAACAAACTAACAAACGTCACGCACTGGCTCTATTACTCTCTCTCTCTCTTTCTCTCTCTTGATCTACTGTTTGTTCTTGTTCTTCTTTCCTGTTGTTGTCTTTTTCAGCTGTCGATACGTCTCCAAGTCCATACTATTTGCGACAGACGCTGCTTGCGACACGCCGCGATGGACAAACAACCGCAGTAATTCATCGACATAGTCCAGTAAAAGAGCCAGTTGATCCTGTTCATGTGGATCGAATCGGCTCAGCACAAACTTATCGACTGCTGCACCTGCAGGCGCGCCTGTCGCTCCGTTCACAAACCACTGCGAGGCACCAATCCCAACTTTCAAACGCGCAAACCGGTCCGAATTGACCGATTTAATGATATCGCGGACGCCGTTTTGCCCACCGTCGCTGCCTTTCGGCTTGAAGCGACACGTCCCAAACGGCAATGCGACGTCGTCGGTCACGACCAGCAGCTCGTCTTGACGACTCGACAAGCTCATCGCGTTCTTCTTGAGGCGCCAGTGCTCCAACCGCATGAACGCAGCAACCGACGCACCGGAACGATTCATATACGTTGTCGGCGTGAGCAACGCGACGTTTGCAATCGGATGTGGGACGCCATCTGCAATCGTCTTGAGCCGTCGACGCTCGGACGCAGCACTCACGAGGTCATTGCGCCACAATGGCGAGTCGTGGATGAATGGCAATGCGAACCGCACGACGTCGCCGTGGACGCGCGCGTCGTGCTGTAGCGTCAGTGGTGTTTGCTAGTGGAAAGAAGAGGAAGAGGAGGAGGTGAGTGTATGTGTGTGTGTGTGAGAGAGAGAGAGAGGAGGAGGAGGACGTACGAGGAGGTGTTGGGCATAGGCGTCGAGAAAGTGCGTGACAGCCATCGCGCCAACGTTGTGACTAATTAATCGAGCGTGTAGAGTCAATGAGAGAGAGAGAGAGAGAGCAGTGTAGGAGATGGGATAGTGACAAGGTACACACCGCGTTTTGGCAAACTTATCGCCTGGGTTTCCGAGCCCGACGATGAGCTTGCGTACGTGTTCGTACTTGGGCGGCTGCTGTGCGTCATTGGTCGTGTCGACGTCTGGCACTGTGTCCGTCGATGAAGACGACGATGAGGATGAGGACGCATAGAAGCGGTTGCTGTGCTCGAGTCTAGTAGGTGGTAGTCGTAGAAGCTGCTGTCGACGGCGGCCATGACCTGTGAGGTGGCGCACCGCCGTTGCAACGACGCTGCCCATGCGCATCGGCACCTTCATATCGAGATGTGATTATTGTGAAAGGTATTTAGATAATTAGTTTAGATTAATATAGAGCATTGCTAAGGTTGTCAAATTGCTCGCCATCATCATCTGCACCACCAGAAGCAGCACAAGCAACAGCAGACGATGACGCTTGCACGCCGCGTACTTGCGCAGACGCTGCGGAATGCCAATCCGTTCTTCCTCATTGCCGGCCCGTGTGTGCTCGAGTCGGAAGCAGTCGTGATGGAGATCGCGACGCGGTGCGTTGCTTGTTGCGTAGAACTGCAATGTCGGAGGCCAAGTGCCATGCGCACACAACCGCCACTTGTGACACCTGACGTTCACACATCCGCATGCACACGCACACATCTACTACATACAGACTAGCAACGATTCAGCAGGATTTGGCAATCCCAGTGATCTTCAAAGCGAGTTTTGACAAAGCAAATCGACAGGACCTGTCGAGGTAACGTATTTTATCTCTTGATCACTTCGGCACCTACTACCACACGCACGCGTCGCCATTCCCTCACTTGCGTGTGCTCCTGTGTCTCGTCCTCACACAACAACACCCACTACTTCTGTAGCTTCCGTGGTCCTGGGCTCGTCGATGGCCTCGCATTGCTGCAGCGCGTCAAGGACGCAACCGGCCTCCCGATCCTCACAGACGTGCACGAGACGCACCAAGTGGCGCCAGTCGCACAGGTCGCAGACATTCTCCAGATCCCAGCGTTCCTGAGTCGACAGACCGACCTCCTCGTCGCTGCTGCACAGTCCGGGAAGCTCGTGAACCTCAAGAAAGGCCAGATGCTGTCGGCCGAGACGATGTTGTTGGCTGCAAAGAAAGTCACGACGACGCAAGGCGATCACGACGTCGTCCTGACCGAACGTGGCTCAATGTTTGGCTACGGCGACCTCGTCGTTGATGCACGAAACCTCCCAAAGCTCCGGCGTTCGAACGGCCTCGTCGTCCAGGACGTCACGCATAGCGTCCAGCGACCGAGCGGTTTGCAAACCCAAAAGACGAGCGGCGGCGACCGCGAGTTCATCCCGACGATCGCACGCATGGCGGCTGCTGTCGGCGTCGATGGCTTGTTCATCGAGACGCATCCTGACCCGGACGCTGCGCTGTGTGACGCAGCGACGATGTTGCACCTCGACGCCCTCGCGCCACTGCTCGAGGAGCTCATTGCGATCGCCCGTGCGTCGCGCGCGCTGCCGTAGGTAGTGAGCGATAGGGAGAGCGATAGACACGCACAAAGGCGAATAGAATGATTCAAAAGTCTTGGAGACTCTCGTCGACGACTGCGAGCGGTCGCTCCTGCTGGCGTAACTTTGTGAGCATGCGATTGATCTTGCGATTGAACCGATCGGGACGCGGCTGCCGGCTCTTCGTGCAGCGCCCGCGCAAAGCTTTCGGGATCTTGGGCTTGCGGGGCTGGAGCTGTGCAACCGCAGCAGCACGTACACGCGCGGCATCGGCAGCCGCAGCGTCGTTGTCGTCTGGACGTGTCGAATTCGCGCCAGCGCCAGACGGTCGAACGGTCTCGATCGTCTCGATCGCCTCGAGGACGTCTGAGCGCGCGTCGTAAAAGTCCTGGAGCGTCGACAGGCGCTTCATCTTGCGCACGAGCGTCTCTCGGTAGCAACTCGCAACGTGGCTCGCAAATGCGCTCTTGCGAATCGCTTCGACCTTGTGTGGCTGTGCTGCTGTTGGAGGTAGAGTCGAGGACGTCGTAGCGGATGCGTCCGTGATGGCGCTCTTGCGCACAGTGGCGCGCGCTGTTGAGACTGGAGCGACAACGACAGCAACAGGCGACGACAGCGTGTCTGGCACGTGAGTGAGTTGTAGTGTCGACTCGGTCGTGTGCTGGTTCGACGCGCGGGTCGCTGGGTTGAAAGGTACGATGGGGCTTACAGCAGCAACAGCACTGTCGTGCTGGTTGCTCGTATGGCGCAACGCGCTGCTGCTGTCGTTCGTGTCGCTACTGACGATGCGCTTCGCTGTGACCTGGAAGTTGACGCGACGCGCACTGCCGGACGACGGCGGACGCGGCACTGGCACTGCTGCTGTCGTCGTCAGTGCGGCACTCGCGACAATTTTGCTACTCTCAGTGCGCACAGCGGCTGACAGAGTCGTCGAGAGTTCGTGGCGACGTTCGCTCTGCTGCTGCTGCTGCTGCTGCACGTCACCTGCGATCGTGTGGACAAACGCGAGCGTGTTCTTGATCGCTTGCGCTTTGAGCAACCCGAGCTCAAACGCACGCTTCGCACTGCTGCTCGCTTGCTTCCCGCGCTGCTGCTTGTCGACTTGTTGCTTCTTTGCTGCTGTCATCGCTGCGCACGTTGTGTCGCCCGTGACGTGCGCGCGACTGCCACACCAGCCGCAGAGGCACTGGCCGTCGTGCATCAGCGCTTTCGTGGAGCTGGCAAGACCCACAAGCAGAGCGCAGGCGTCGAGTAGACAAGTGAGTGTAGACAGGCACACAGAGAGCAAGCAAGCAGACAGCAATTGCAATTGCAACGCACAGTGTGAGCACGAGTCCAGGGTTTGCGAGTGCGAGCTTTGTCCGTGTCTCGCGCCAGCGCTCGCGCGCGTCGGCGAGTCCTCGGAACTTGTGATGCGCGTCGCGAATGTGCTCGAGGCCGTGCATGAAGAACAGTTCTTTCCACGTCTCGCGCTATACAAGAAGCCAATGAGCGCAGTCAGATGCAAAGCAAAGCAGAGAGATCCGAGCGCCAGACAAGCAGCGACGCACGTCCATGATCAGCGTCTTGACGTCCGTGACAGCAAGAAGGTCCGTGTTGCATACGTGCTTGTTGCACACGAGTGGGAACTCGCCACACACGTCGTGGTCCTGGTACACGTTCAGCTCCAGCGCAATGCGCTTCTTCTGCAGCAGGTGCTTGGTGTCTTTCGTCGGCCGTCGTCGACTGGCGACGCCGCCAGCGCCAGGACCGCCACCAATACCGAGTCCCCCATTCCCAATAGCAGAGGGCGGCGTTGCCATTGCTGCCTCCTGGATCGACCGCTTCGACGCGCCAGTTTCGAGTCGTGCACACTTGTAAACCGTGCCATTTGCGTTCAGGTAGTGCACGAGCGGCACGGTCTCTTGGACGACGCCAGCGTAGATGAAGAACATGACGTTCGCGTCCGCGCCGACGCGTGTGAGGTACGTGTCGGCGCGAAAGTGGAGGTGCCGCAGTCGATTTGCCAGGCGCGTGAGCTCCCCATGCGGCCACGCGGTGAAGAAGAAGAGCGTCTCGAGGTACTCGACCGTCGTGAAGTCGAGTTGCGACGAGTTCGTGATCCGAATCAACCGCTGGTACGCAGCGCGCTTGAGGCAGATGAACGACGTCGGCGCGTCGCACGTGATCGTGCACGACCGCCGCGCTGTGGGGTCCATGACCGCGAGCTCGCCGAACGTCCCGCCTGCACTAATCGACTTGATGAACGCGCCGTGGTTCTCTGGCAAGACGTTGCCGTCACTGTCATTGACGCGCGACGTCGAAGCCGAGGTTGTCGACGACTGGAGGTACTGGTCGTGCTTTTCCGGGACCATCGCAGCAATGCCAAGTTCGTCGTTCTTCTGCTTCTTGGCGTCAATGAACAGCGAGACCGAACCGTCGACGATGACGAAGAACGTGTCGCCGTAGTCACCCTGATAGCACACGACGCCGCCTGCTGGGAGCTCCAGTAACGTCATCTCGCGACAGATCGTCTTGCAGATGATCTCCTGCGCGCCTTCAAAGATCGTATGCGTACTGCCGTTTGAGAGCACAAACTCGTACAGCGTATCGATGTCGGTCACACTGCGCGCCTCGGGTGACTTGTTGAGAATTCGATGGATCACGCGCACTTGGTGGAGCCGTTCACGCTCAGCGTCGCTCTCGTACTGCTGCTGCAGCTCGTCGCGCAGGTCCATGAGAAATGACCCACGCCGCGACGCAGCAGTGGGAGACTCGATCGTGCTCTTGCGGCGCATGATCGGCGACGGCAGCGCCATTCTCAACACGGTCACGAATTGGTATGTGTCAATCGAAGTGTATTCTTCATTCAGTTTAGACTTCACCTACTGTCTCCTACTGAACGTGCCAATCACAACAAGTTATAGTAAACTACAACCACGATGCTAATGCGTGGGTACGTCTCGTAAGCCATACCCACAACATTGTGTTGTTGCTACTGGCGCGGGTGCTGCATCGAGCCTGGACGTTGCATCGGGCGAGGTCGTTCTTCGCAGCGAATCGGATTATTGGACTTGTATGTAGATAGTCCTACAGCCTACATCCGCTGCTATGCTCTCCTTCTCAGTCTGCCGGCCTATCATCAAAGCCTCCAGGAGCACACGTCTCGTCATCCACTAGTCCGAGTCACTGCTGCTATCGCTACTGCTGGTGTCGCTGCTGCTACTGCCGCTACTGCTGCTACTGCTTTCACTACTGCTGGTGTCGCTGGAGGATGGCGCTTTGTTGTTCTGGGCCATAATAATCGTCGGCGCGTTCTTCAGATGGTCACGCAGCTCGGTCGTCAGGCCGCCGAGACCGATCGACGTGAAAAAGTTGATCGCAAACCGCGTATTGCGGGGCGAGTCTTTCGGAAACAAGCCGGCAAACGTCCGTTCCATGATCGCGTCCAAGAACCGGCTCTTGAGCTTTGGCAAACCCATGTGCTCCGACAATTCCTGGCACAGAATCTTGATAAAGATTCGACTACTTGACGTCGTCTCGTCTTCGTTCAGTCGAATGTACTCAAACACAGTCCACGGCAGCGCGTCAGTCATCAACAGATGCGCAAAGAACTTTGCAACGTTGCGCAACTTGTTCGTCTCGAGGCGATGGATCAGCGCGTATTGTTCTGCAAAGCACGTGTCGAACGCATCTTGGTACTCGCGCTTGATCAGACAAAAGCGCTGGCCCAACAACCCGTAATACCGCAAGTACGTCCGCTCTTGACTGCAGCACTCGAGCAACATTGAACAGATCTCTTTTTCTTGTCCCGCTCGGATGTTGAGCTTCATGAGCTTATGCGCACACTCTTCGTGGCTCATGCTCGACATGATCGTCAAATAGATCGTCCGTCGCAAATTCACGAGATCCTGTTCGGTCAAATCCTGGATCGCATGCTGCTGCATCTGATTCGGATTCGGATGCGACCCAGCGTCGCCGTCGTCGTCGTCGTCCTCTGCATCCGCATCACTGCCACTCGAACTCCCATCTTCAGAATCCGAATCCGACTCGCCGAGCAATTCTTTCTTGATCGCTGTCCACATTGCTTCGTTCTTTTCATACTCTGGGTCGACGCGAAACACATCGAGCTGCTCTTCGCGGTCGATCGTCTCCTCCAGCGTCGTCTCATGCGTGATCTGATCGCCCGATTCGACGAGATCCAACTGCGCGTGGACTGCTGGATAATCCACAAACCCGCCTTTTCGGATCGCAAACAGCCCTTCGATCGTATACTGGACGCGCTTGTCGATCGCACCTTCATGTAAAATGCCACGGAAACGTTCAAAGATCGCGCGCAGGCCTTCGGGACACAATTCCGCCAAGATCTGGCCACACTCTTTCGTAAAGTTCACAGCGACTTCGACCGAATCGTCGGTCGGATTCGCCAACAGCAGCGTCAAGACTTCGAGCGCTAATAGCTCGTGTACGACCTGTTGGTTCACGAGGTGCGCAATGAACCGCACGAGCGCGATCGCCACGACTTTGTCACCACGTTGAAAAGCGCGTCGAAACCGATAAACGACGCGCTTGAGCACGAGTTCGCCATTCTCGGGCATTTTGGTGTTGATGACTGCCACGAGCGCTGCGTAAATGTGCGTAAAGCCCGGCGATGCGAGCTGCGCTTTCATGATCGAACGCGCCAGGAGCCCGCGGGCGCGCACGAGGTTCTCACTAAACAGCTCCGGAATGATGTTTGCCAAGTTTGACACGTTGACTTTGTTGATCAGGCCGTTGATCGACTTGCGCAGTGCGTCCCACGTCTGCCGCTGATACGCGCTCGACGTTTTGTCGGTCGAGGTTGCGGCCTGCGCTGCGTGGAGCTGCGCGAGCTTGAACGGCGGCATGTACACACCACCGGTGCGGCCGCGCTTCGTGTCGGGGAGCAGCAGATCGACGCGCACAGCAGCAGCAGGCGCTGGAGGCGTCGTCGGAGAATCGTCTTTCGTCGCTGTCGTCGATCGGCGCGACGGTTTCTCCGCTGATTTGCGCTTTGAGCGCTTGTCCGTGCGATTGCGGCGACGCGGCGGCGTGCGTTCACTGTCGCTGCTGGAGCTGCTGGAGCTGCTGGAGCTGTCGCTCGAACTGCGGGACGCGCTGCGCGTGCGACGCTTCGTGCGCTTACGACGCGTTGTTGTCGTTGATTTCTTGCGCGGCGGCGTCTGGTCGCTTTTGCTGCTCACACTGCTGCTGCTGCTGCTGCTGGTGGTCGAGCGTCGCGAACGGCGGCTACTGCGTGCAGCTTTGCGCGGTGGCGTCTTGCTGCCATCTGCTGGAGTGTTGGGCGACCGCTTGTGCTGGCGCGTGGTGGAGGAGGATGACGACGCAGCTGCTGCTGCTGCACGTGGTGGCGTCGTGTCGCGACTGGGCGTTGCTGCTCGTTGTGTGTTATCGCGCGTCGCTCGTGGCGGCGTCGTCGACTGCGAACACGTTGTGCGCTCGTGTTTGATACTAGCTGAAAGTTTGGTATCAGTCGGCAGTTTGGTGTCGGATGGAAGTTTGGTATCAATCGGAAGTGTGGTAGCAACCAACGCCATGCGGTTGTCGCTGGCGCGGGTGCTTGCAGCTGCTGGCATCGCGTCGTCTTTGACACGCGACGTCCGTTCGGGCGTGCGTCGCGTCTCGGAGCGACGCTTCGCTGCTTTCAAGTGGCGCTCGCTCGCGTGCGCTTGAGGCGATGGGGGATCGTTGCTCAGCGACCGCACGCGCTTGCGCGGCGTTGGTTCGTTTGCTGGTGATTCAGTCTGAGCGTCGCGCTTCAACTCACGTGGTGGCGTCACGGAGCACTCGCGCTTTGGCGCTTGTGTTGCAGTATCCGAAGCGGCAGTGGCCTCGCGCTTTGGACCCCATCGGCTCACGCGACCAGGACGAGCTGCTGGCGCCAGTGGCGCTGATGGCGAGCGAGCTTTCGAACGGGAGCGCGAACGGGAGCGGGAACTGCCGCTACTCGATCGCGAGCTCGCGCTTCGGCTGCGACGGCGGTTGCGATCGTCGGTGCGACGCGCACCGCCTTGGCGGCGGCTACTGCGGCTGCGCGAACGAGAACGCGACGAGGCTGAGGAGGAGGCAGACGACGACGAGTACGAGCGGGAACGTCTGCGTGGCGGCGAGCGCACGCTTTTGCGCGGCGTTGAGCGCGCACTGCTACGAGGCGGTGAGCGAGCGTTGCGACCAGTGTTTCTGCGACCTCCACTACGACTACGGCTGCGGATCGGACTGCGACCGCGACTGCGTCCTCGTCGCGGCGCACTGTAGCTGCGACTACGGCTGCGTGCGCTGTTATGACGGCGGTGGGCAGGGGGTGGGGAGCGGCCCATCGTGCGAGGAGCAAGAAAGGCGTCGCGGGTTGTTCTGCTTTGCCTCTCGAAGTGAGCGCAATTTGGTTCCTTGACCAAGCAAAAAAATGGGGAGCAACGAGAAATGAAGGATCGAGCAAAGAAAATATCATTTCAATATATATACTGTATTCCTTTTAGTACCACGAAACGACACAATCCGACTTCGACATTGAAGCTTCGCACGTTCGCACATCGCAAGGTCTGTACATGTGTATGCCAAGCTGGCGATGTCGGTGCTGACGCACACGTGTGAAATTGCATCTGTGAACAATTCGGTGTGTCATTTTATTGACAAACTGCACAGCACAGCAATATGAGCGACGAAGGCGTACGTTGTGTTCATGCTCTGTCTGCTACTCCTCATACTTCTACGTGCGAGGACGCACGCTTTCACACACCGCTCATGTATGCTGGCCGGTGCGTGTTGTTGTTGTCGCTCATAGTCGTATGCAGTCGAGTACATCGACGATCGACCAGAAGAAGTCAACTACTTGCGGCGCGACGGCGACGTGCGCATCACGTACCCAAATGGCGACACGTTCGAAGGCTCTGTGAGTGGCAGCGAGCGCCTCAAGCACGGCGAGGGCAAGTACACGTGGCGCCAGCGCGGCGACGATGACGAATGTGCGTTTCGATCGATGTGCCTGGCATTTGGCTGTCAATAGCGTCGACTTCATCGTTCATAAGTAACGAATCGCTCGCTCACCGCATCCGTACCCTTGTGTATGTGTGTGTATGTCCACGCCAACAGTAAAGGTGACTGCGACGTACGAAGGCGCGTACGTCGACGGCGCCAAGCATGGCGTCGGCAAGATGACGTTCCCAAACGGCGACACGTACCACGGCGAGTGGCGCCAGAACAAGATGCACGGCGACGGGTCGTTCGTGTACGCGAACGGCGACATCTTTAGTGGCAAGTTTGCACTCGGCCTGCGCGTCGGGAAAGGCACGTACGAGTTTGCGCGCGACAAGAGCTTGCTCGTCGGCAACTGGGCCGACAATGCGATCACCGACGGCAAGTGGATGTTCCACGACGGCGGGTCGTACGTCGGTCGCTTTGAAGCCGGACAGCCGATCGGGAGCTGTCTGTTCAAGTTTGCGAGTGGATTGCAACAGGACGGCGAGTACGTCCGGGGTGCAAGTGACGGGGACGACGCCACTTTGCACACACAGTTTGTCGGTGGTACAGTCGTCAAGATCCGCTAGTGATGTACGGCAGACAGTGCATAGCCAGACAGAGAGCTAGTTCCTCTGGTTCAGGTAGCTGCAACATTGCACTAAGCGACACATCCACTCTCTCTTAGTCTTTCTCTCTCTATCTTTTTGTAACTTTAATTCCAAATGTATGTCGCAAATCGAGCCACAATAGAAAAGAGAGTGAGATAATACTGTTGATTGTACCTGTGGGTATCGTCCTACGTCCATTCAGTTTAGACTTCACCTGCTGTCTCCTCCTGAACGTGCCAACCACAACAAGTTATAGTAAACTACAACTACAATGCTAATGCGTAGGTACGTCTCGTACGCCGTACCCACAACATTGTATCGAACCTCTGGTGGGTTATGCAGTAGGTGGCGCTGCGCGTTTGCGCAACGCGTGACGTAAAGCTGCGCAACGCGAAATGCTTCGTGTTGCACTTGTCGCACGTTTGCAGCAAGCTGGTCGAGAGCGGCAAGGAGCTCTTCGTTCTGGCAAATCGTGTGCAGCTTTAGCGTCACCGTCGCATTGGAGTACGAGCGACCATTTCGTGCTTGTGTTGCAACGTGGACGGCTGGAGGTGGCAGCGCAGCGTGAGGTAGTGGAGTCGCAGCTGGTAGAGGCGCCGGTGGTGTTGTAGTACGTGGTACTGTGGGCGGAAGTTGAGTCTGACGCTGAGCTGGTGCTGCTCGTCGAGCGACGTGGCTGTTGCGCCACTTGCGCTTTCGCCATCCGAGTTGGAGAATGAAGAGCAGCACCGACATGCAACACATAGCACAAGAGACGACTCGACACTTAAGCAATTCGTTCGCTTACATAAGACTTGTGAGAGGCATAGGGCAGCTGCATTGCTGGTGTTGATGATGACAATGCGTTGAGGAGCACATATCACAGCGTCATGCAGATCGAGTAGAGGATGAGTGCACACTGCTGCAAAACGAGTCTGTCCTACGTCCAACATCCACTAGAGTCTCTCATCCTACCTACGTCACAGCCTCTGAAAGCACACATCCGCTACTGTCTACTGGATGTATTGACTCAAGAACCGCCGGTGAAAATCGTTCCGGATCGTATCATTGATGAATCGCTTCTTCACTTCGCGTTCCGATCGCGACTGGTTCTTGAACACGACGTCGTCGTTCCAGCGACGTTTCATCTTTGCACTCCCGCCTCCTGCTGCTGCTGTTGCAGTCGATCCCTGCAGCAGCGGATTTCCGACGAGGATCTCGTCGCGCGACGCTTGCTCTGCGACGCGGCGCTCGTCGGCTTCTTTGCGCAATCGCTCGGCTTCACGCTCGCGCTTGATGTTCTCGAGCTCGCGCATCAATTCAGCTTCGTCGTCATCGTCGTCGTCACTAGTGGAGGAAACAATGTCGAAAAGTGCGCACTGTCAAGTTCGCATCTGCATTTGCGCCATTAAGTTCGCTTTCACCCCAAGCAAATACAAAATCGCTACGTACGCATGCGTACCTATCACTATCCGAGTCACTCGATGCGTCCGAGTCGTCGCCGCCGCCGTCGTCTGCGTCGTCGTACTTGCTCGCAACGCTCTGGAGATGCGACTCGCGCGCATCGGCTTCAGCGTCGCCCAGCAGCAGCAACTTCTTGTTCTCTTCCAGGCGTTTGAGTTTGTCTGAAGCATAAAAAATTCAGGTTGGACAAACGAACTTTGCAGCAAACGCACTTCACGACCGCCAGTCAGAAAGGACGACGAAATAGAAATACGCACCTTGTGCAGTGGCGTACGATTTCTCGTCCTTACGTCGGCGTTCTTTGGTCTCGAGCTCTGCCCGCAAGTCCAGGAGCTCGACTTCGTTTGCAGTGCCCTGTCCCACTTGTCTACAGAGTCGATGTTGCAGGTGCGAAACAGTTGATCGGACGTACTCGTCAGTGTATGACACCTACAAACAAGCAGATCGCAGCGATTGTGACTGCTGCTACTACAGAGGTGCGTCACGAACGCACCTGTACTTGAGCTTCTTGTGCGCTGGGAGGTCGCGTGCTGCGAGCTGTTCGCTCAGTGCGCCTACAACACACGGCACACGACAAACACGTCAAATCGCCACGCAATCACTTTACCCATCTGCTCCATCGCACGACGTCTCAGTAAACAACTGCAGCAATGGTACGCAAATGCAAACGCACCACCAGCCTGCCAGCCGCCCTCGTTCTGCTGTCCCACGGCCGCGTGCCACGTCGGTCGGTGTGCTGTCGTCATGGTTTCTGTTGTCGCTTCCTCGCTTCTGTGCTTTCTTGTGCTTGTCGCGAATTGATTTTGACCAAATATTTTGGAAGCAAGTGTATTTACAGTGTCATACTACAGGAAAGAATATTTATATGATACATTTATATCCTTGTATTACAGCATTTGATTCGAATGACCAGAATTGCAATCAGTACGACAAGCGTGAGTGGGAAGCAACAACACCATTACCATCACCTGCACTGTGTCCGACAGTGACAGCGCCAGCAGCCATACGACTCACAGCGATGCAGGCGATTGCGCCACGTGCGAGCGTCAAGCGAACAGCGCACATCGATGACATTGCTGCACAACTGGCAGCGCTCGACGTGACGCAGCAACGCGTTGCGTTCGATTTGTGGACGAGCAAGCGCCATTGCGCAGCACAAGAAACCGCGCCATTGGTGCCACCACCACCAGTTATCTTTGCACCAGCGATGCATCTTCCAGCACCAACGTCCGTCCCAGTGCAAGTGCCAGTGCGCATTGTCTCACCTACCCCGAAGCGCCGTGTACGCAACAAAAATCGCCGCGCGAGTGTGAAGAAGCGTCAGTCAACACCCGCACTGATCGCAACCAGCCAGTCGTACGATGATGCGATTGCTAGTGCTAATCGCAGCCAGCCAGCAAATGCTGCAGCTCCTACAACCCTTCAGACCAAGGACGACGCAGTGCAGAACGTCGTCCATGATGCGCTGCGACAGAACAAAAGCCGCGCAAAGCACCTTCGGCAACAGCTCGCAACGACGACCCGTGAGACGCGCGCGCTCCGTGCAATGCAGCGTGCACTCGATGATCAGACCGCAATGCTTGCAGCCCGTGACGCAACGATCGCTGCGCTTCAAGCGGACGCACAGGAGCAGAAACGCGCTGCTGCGACGTCGATGCAAGCGCTCGCGGACACCCAGCAACTGTTGGCCGCACTACGCCGCAAGCTCGAGTGCGTCGCAGTGTGCAGCACGTGCAGCGCTGAAGGCAACGACAGGAAGGAAGAGGCGGAGATTGAAGAGCGAAGGCGCGTTTTATTTATCGACGAGTCGTTCGTCTCGCGCCACTCGCACACACAAGCGTCCAGCTATGCGTTTGGTGCATCGCCAGTGAACGGGTGGCAGCGCTCGAGTGGCTTGATGCCGGCAGCCACAGTAGCTCCTGCAGCTTCCGTTGAGTCTGTCGTGGCACTGTCCTCGCCGTGTGGGTCGCAGTCGCTCTCCCAGCTCGAGCGCTTGGCGTTGATGTGATGCATACTCACGCAACCTTTGTAAAGATGAGTTTAATAGGAGTCACAAAAGTATCCGTACTTAACGTTTAGTATGAGTAACATATTTGAGGGTTAAATCAAGTTGTGTAGCACATTCGTACTTAAACATTCAACCGTACTTAAGCATTCGAAAAGACGTGGTGTCTACTCAATCAATTCAACTTCGACACGTGTGCGATGCATCTGCGAGTACGACCTCGACGATGCTCCTTGCTGCACATGCTGCACCTCGTAGCGGCTCTGATTGTTGTCGCAGCTACAATGCTGACATCCTCACGTGCATGCCCAAGCGTCTGTCGCTGCATCGGTCGTGCTCGCGTGTCGGTCTACTGCGACTTTCGCAACCTCGATGTACGTCTGTATGTCAATGGTGCAGTGCACAGCGATAGTGTGGCGTTGAGTTTGTTGTCGCTTGGTATACTCACCACGTGACGGGACCGGACGTATGTAACGCAGAGCGTCCCGGTCAACATCCCACTCAAAACAACGCATCTGTACGTCAGTGTGGCTCTGTCAAACAGGTTGATGGACTCACACGCACTGCCACCGCAAACGCTCCTGACGATGTGCCGCTGTGTCAAACTATCTCTCTCTCACAGGTACTTTATGGGCAACAAGCTCACACACGTCGTGCCCGAGATGTTCCTGGGCCACGCGCAGTACGCTGACGGGTCGTTCGCGAAGACCAAGAGTACGCTCGCTGCACTTCGTGTCATGTGCGTTGCGCTCTGCATCGTCACCATGGACACTAAACGCTGCCTCTCACGAGCGTATTGCGTGTACATTACTGACACACGCGCTTCACACTCACATGCGTACAGTCGACTCGACCTGAACCCGATCGCAGTCGTGAACGAACACGCGTTTGAACCAGCACCGCAACTTGAGCTCATGTACGTTTGCAGCAATGCAGCCGAGCTCTGGCTGACGATGGTGGTGATACTGCGCGCACACTCACGCATTGCCATATCGTGTGGCTCTTGCTACTTCCTTCAGCTACCTCCCGTTCGACGTCAAGATCCAGCGCCAGGCGTTCGCAGAGATGAAGACAGACAAGCGTTCGTTCGACGGCTTTGTGCGCGTCGACGCCCATCCACTCGAGGATCCACACTTTGTCGCGTTCACGAAGCGCACGTAGACAACCGCAGGAGCAAAGCAGATCGCTGCACACAACAAAATACCTCAATGGAACGCACGCATCGCATCAGACTGTTGTTGTTTTCGCTTCTACTACGCTCTTTCATTGCGACAGCTGCGTCTCGTCGTCAAAGATGCCAGCATTCGACTGACTGTCGACGCTCTCATCGGCCGTGATCATCGGCAGCCAGCGCTCCGTGGACGATCGCGGCGCCGACACATCGTTTGCGTTCGCGTCGCTGCTCGCAGTCGGCAAAGGCGCGATGTCTGCTGCAGCAGGACGCGCAGCTGGCGAAGCCGACGCTGCTGTGACGTCTGTCGTGTCGTCTGCTGCGTTCGACTTCTGCGACTGCGGCTGCGGCGCATCACTCTGCTTGTGTGCAGGCGCTGCCGTCGCATCTGCTGCAGCATCTGCGATAGCGTCGACCGCCACGACTTCCACGACAGCGTCCACTTCCGTCAGCACTGTCGACGCAGTCGCATTGTCGGCAGCTGTTGCTTCATCGTCGACAAACGCAACGACAATCTCTGCACTCGCTGCGTCTGCGGTCACAGCGACTGCGTCGACAGCTGCAGCACTCGTATCCTCCTCTTTCTCCTCCTCCTTCTCCTCTTGCTGCTGCTCGTCGTTGTCGTTGACCACGACTCGGTCACCTGCTGCGTTTCCGTCGCTGTCGATCGCAGCAGCTGTCGCTGGCTCTGCGTCTACTGCTGCCACTACTACAACTGACGACGACGTCGTGACCTGTAGCTGTAGCTGTGGCTGCTCCTCTGAGCTGTCGTTGGTGTTACTTCCATCCGCAGGCGCAACAAATAAGCTGCTGTCTTCCGACAGACCGTTCACCTGCGACTGCGAGCTGTTGGGCGTCGCAAGCCGTTCGGGCGCGAAATACTGGTCGTTGACCGATGTGATGCGCTCCTTCATGGTAGACGGCGGTGCGAGCGTCAGTTGTTGTTGCTGCTGCAAGCGCTCGGTCTTCTTTGCAGCGATCTCGCTGTTGCGCTTTTCAGTCTGTAGCTTTTCAACCAGCAGCTGCGCATCGACGAGCGCCTGCGTACTGGCAGCGAGCGACTGCGTCATTGTTGCAAGCGCCTGCGTCATTGCACCGAGCGCAGCGTCGCGCGTCACGAGCGTTTCGTTCAACGCTGCGATCGTCGCATCGCGGCCTTCCAGCGCTGCGATCGCTACGTCGCGTGCGCGTGTTGTCGTGTCGCACTCGCGCTGACTTGTCTCGAGCGCACGCGAGAGCTGGAGCGCTTCGCGCGTCGCAGTATCGAGCACCGCTTGGAGCTGCGCTTCGCGTGCTTTGCTCGCTACTTTGTGCGCTTTGCACTTCGCCAGAGCATCACGCAGCGCTTGAATCTGCTGCAGCAGCTGCGTCGCGACGTCGAGGTTGTTGTTGTCATTATTGTCGTCGTCCTTGTCGTCGTTCGCAGTCGATGCACTGACGCGGCGTCGCTTGCCAGTAGCTGGAGCGACGCGTACTGGCGCAGCTGCTGCTGTGGCTGTGGCTGGCGCTGGTTCTGCATCTGCTGGCGGTGTGGTAGGCGCGGGCGTGCGCTGGCGCTTGCGAGCTGGCGTCGCTGGCGTCGTCTGCGCCATGTGGTGCGCGACGTCGAGCGCTGCGTCAGCCGCCGATCGCTTCGCATGCGCGTGCAGTGCGATCTCCTGCGTCGCTGCAATCGGCGACGTTGTTGCTGCTGTTGCTGTTGCTTGCGCTGCTTGCGCTGCTTGCGCTGCTTGCGCTGCTGCTGTTGCTTCCGCTTGTTGTTGCGGCTGCATTGCTGGTGCTGTCTCTTCCTCTTGCTGCTGTTGTTGCAGTGGTAACGGCGATGGTGGCGCTTGCGGTTGCTGCAGTTCTTGCTGCAAGAGCTCAAAGCGATAGATCGTCGGGATGATCGTCAGCGACCGCAGTCCCGGTCGTGAAAAGTGAATCGTGTCGTTTGGCGCCAGTGTGACCGTGTGCCCATTCCCCACGAGACCTTCGTTCACGTAGACGCCATTGCGACTGCACGCAGTAGATGGGATGCAGTATAATGTATTAGTCAAATGTAGCAGAATGCGTGGATGTGTACGTGTAGGAGAGAAACGGGTAGAACGCACCTCATGTCCTGGAGCGTCACGACATACGTCCCGTTTTGCATGACACGACGGACGATACAGTGCTGTAGATGTATTCCAAGGTAGGCAGGCGGACAGCAATGCATGTGTCAGTTTATGGTCCGTAAAGACACATAGACACACGGGTGCGGCACGCAGCTCGAGTCGCAGCACGTACCCGTTGGCTGATGAACTGACGAGGGATCAGAATGTCCGAGTGCGCCGCGACGCGACCGATGCAGTGCATGGCGCGCGTGAACTGCAGGTGGTCGGTCTCATTCGCCGGTTGCTGGGACACGAGGACGAAGCGTCCCCATACGTGCTGCTGCTGCGGCAGCTCATCCTGCAGCACTTCTGCTGCTGCTTCCATGTTGCTCGTCTACCCAAGTTGATGATCACGTTTTGAACTGGCGGATATTGGCGCCAAGTGCAAGTTTTCCTGTTTTTATCACTATGTGATGCCAGTATTGTGCTGTGTTTCCCATAGTACTGTTGTGTTAAATAGTTACACATTAACTACTTCAAGAAATAATTTAGTTTTTGAGCCAATCACAGTCAAGCAAATTCCATGTACAGCCAATTTAGGCTACAGCACCTACACATACAAATAAAGACAGATCACATTGACCATACGTTATAATCGATCACAATATTCACAGTCCCGGAAAGCATCGAGGGGTTTTTTACGTTTTTGACAAACAAGATATTCGAATTTCAACGCAACATCGACATTTTCGGATTACGCTGGTTCTCTTCTATTTGACAGTCATTTTGTCATCTCCATAATCGTAACAATGGAGACACCACAGCCTCCCGATGAGGGAGGAGAAAATCAGCACATACAAAAGTCAAGTATAACCCGCAATAGTGGCCAAGAAACCCAAGCGAGCGAGAA
>JAADXH010000537.1:0-20764 GCA_023337595.1 Globisporangium camurandrum
GCTCTCTGATCGGGGTGTGTCCCTCGCGAAGATCAACTATCATCGACCGCGGTATGCGCGCGTGGCTGAGTCCATCAACAGAGCACGCTTCGTGGCGACCCTCCCCAATGCGCAGGATAAAGTCACAAAACTTACGAATCTCTTCTGCATCTCCCGGAGTGGGTGCCGTCTGGCCCCGCATGTTCGTCTGTAGGCGGAGACTCTTAAGCAACACGTCAAAATAGGATGCCGGTGAGACAGTGTAGCACTCTCAGTAAACATCTATGTGTGCGTTCTGACTGTGTTGGACTGCCTGTGATATGAAAATGTTGAAGCAAATGTGAGCTGTTTCTGTTTGTGGTTGTTGTGACGTGTGTGTCATAGTGTGTTTGCTTGTACTGTGTGACTGTGTGCGCGTGGTGTTGTGCGCATGTGAGTGTCCCTGTTGCTATGTGTGAATATTCATCATCTGAATGCTTGCTGGTACTGCCTGGTGTTGTCTATAATGTGTGCGTGTTTTCGAATGTCAAACGATTGTGTTTTGCACTATGTGGTAAATTACTTATGGTTTCGTCCACAACCGTAAATTTTTTTGAATAGCAACGATCACCACATGAGCTGACAAACTGCTGACGATTGAGCGCGTGTCGTTGCGACAGACCATTTGTCACAGATTCAAACCGGACTTGAGAAACACATGATATTTAACAATATCAATGCCTTTGCACTGAGAGTGTCTGTGAATATCTTGTGCGCTTCGTGCTTCCGGTATGATTGTGATGTGCACAATGTGTATCAACATGAATAGACTGCGCATGTGTGTGCAAGCGTGTGTGAACTGTACGCATGTGTTTACTGTGCTGTTGAGATATATGTCTGCTTCCAGCTGCTTGATTGAGTATTTGCAATTGTCTGTGCAAGGCGATTACTCACGATATTGTGTTTCTGCGTACCGGTTTCAATATTGGTATTCAATTTGCGGATTTGCGAACCTAACCACAACTTTCTCGAAATTACCAAAATGGGGCGTGACGCTAGTTTTGTGACAGACAACGTCAAATTATGTATATATATGACCTCATATGATTGACCTCTATATTGCATAATAGTGAGTGAAAAATTGAATATGTTTTAGCGTAAAAAACTTCTATATAACAAGTCCAACTGCTCATTAATAGACAAAAATTGTTCGTGCGAAGTTGCATATCTGCAATTTCAAAATGGGAACACAATTCACCGAAATAGATATGTAATACTATTAGCCGTTTTCTCCTTTGATATGTGCACAAATCATTTATTGCAATAGATTACAGATACATTTAATGCAATACGCGATTCTGCGAGCCTGATGTACCTGTTGTGTGCAATTCATATCATTACATATAGGATTTAGTATATATTGAAGATATGGTTTCTATATTTGATATGCTCTGCTTGGTGTATATCAGCGAATAGTTATGTAAACACGCATAGGTAAACTCGCAAATGTAGTGCGTGTGGTTTTTAGCGTTTGACTAAAGTCAGTTTGTTTCGCAGTTGTAAGGTGGAAAACATAGATAATTGCTTTTAAATTGCGCTTCGCGTTTCTTGCGAGTTTAGAAGTAAAGCAACTGTTGCTAAAACCTTATGTTAAACCCTGTTTGAGTGTGTGCTTGCTTGGCCAAGATTGCCGTATTTTACTTGGACTAGTGTTTGTCGATGCGTTTTCGACTGTTGCCCTGAAAACTCTTTTTAGATTTTTTGTTGTGATTGACAACTTTGCAATTGTTATTATTCTTTAACATATCTAGTAGTTAATGGGGACAAAAGAATATGTATTTATGAAAATATTAATCATGCATAAAATATAACTAGCACATATTAGGAGCAAAATATTATGCATTTATAGTCACCAGAATCCTATACAACAAGTGCAGAAGGTTATTGCAGCACATTTGCAGAATTTGCAGAACTTGCAACACGAGCACAAAGCAAATAAGGCACACGACGCAAGTCCGCATTTGCAACGACACCTCGTTGCCATCGTTGACCTATTAGACAGAGGCGCGGCTGCTGCACGTTGGCCAACCTGCGAGCCCATTGCTTGCGACTCGCTTTTCCTTCTTCTTTCGTCCTGTTTTTCCAACACAACTTTGCGACGCAACAACCATCCTCGCCATGTACATGCGCTCCGACTTTGCAGCGCTCCGCGTGCGCAAAGACGTCAATGAGGTACTTGTTTCTTTCCACACTCGATTGCCTGCTGTACCGCAGCTTACATTCCCGTTTACCTGTCTCGCTCGTTCTCACAATCGTTTTTCGATCAGCTCGCAAAAGCGAAATTCACGTGCAGTCAAGCAAAGACGCGCGTGGACTTTCCAGACGGCGCAGACAACATGTTGCAGCTCATTTTTACGATCTCGATCGCAGACGTTGCAGGACCGTATGCAAACGGTGACTTTACATTCTATGTCGAGATCCCAAAGACGTATCCATTCCACGGTATGCGGCATTTGTTGGATGAAATGAGAGAGGCCTGTTTGTTTTGTAGTCATTGCAACTGGTACTGACAAACACACACTGGCTCTTGATGTGCACGTGTATTGTCAGCACCAAGCGTCACGTGCACCACACGGTACGACAAACATCAGCGCTGGCTTGATAGAATGCGGTCGACACTCACGCACTTACGGGGACTCTCTATTTTGATATGTGGATACTACAGCGTCTGGCACCCAAACATCGATGTCGCAACTGGGCGAGTGATGATGCCGATTCTCGGTCGTGACTGGCGACCGGTGCTGAGCATCAACACGGTGCTGCTGGGGCTCCAGGTGCGTCGATTGTGTGGAATTTGTGCCACCTGCAGGAACTATGAAACACGAACGACTGACGCACTGGCTCTTGCGCGATGCGATAGCTGATCTTCTTGGAGCCTGGCATCGAGTACATTTTGAATCCAGTGGCGGCCGAGAAGCTGCGTCAGTCCCCAGCGCAGTTCAAGCGCGAGGTGCGTGCTTGTTGGATGGAATATTAGATTAGAAGGGTCAATCGCCTCACTGAGTTTTATCTCTGCGATCTACTAGACCCAACAAATGTTGTGTGGCGGGACGTTCTACGACATTGCATTCCCTGCGCACCCGCGACAGGTCGAGAAGCTGCGAAGACAGAGCTGTAGCAGCGGCCTCAAGCGCCAACGCAGTGACGACGCGCAGGACGTTGATGCTGCCAATGGCCGCTATGCGAGTACCAACAGCAGTGGAGGCGGCAATGTACCACAGGAGCTCCTGCACTTTGACGCTGCGTGGAAGCGCAAACGATGCGAGTGATGCACGAATTCAGTACCATCGCTGGCTTCGTCTTGACGCTCTTGAGTCGTAGTGTGCGCTTGTGCTTTTCATATTTAATATTACGTTCGTTTTAGCTTTCGTTTATTTGTTATTTTCGAGAGTTTTGAGTGATGGCGTCGTGTGATTGCAAGTACACGAGCAATCACGCAGCGTCGTGTGCTTGCAACCTGGCAAGAGGACCGGCGCAGTCGTCGCGAATGCAGATGCAACACAGCAAAGCAGAGTGTCCGATTTATCAAATGGATGCATATGGCGAATTGTCAGTGGAGCAAATGCGCGTTCAGCGTCTTGAGCATCAGCACACCAAAGCACTACAGCAACGAACGACCGCATCGCACACTACGACTGAATGGCATGAACAGCATGAGCAACAGCCAAACAAGCCAACGACGGCACTTTTGATTTGCTGGTACTGTACCTTGTGTCCACTTCCCGGTGGACCACAAGTGCCACTTTAGGTAATGCTCGACTGTCCTGCCTCTGTCCGACGTACGATCGCGTCCCCCATGCGTCGGAGCTTTTGATTGATCTGCCACACAACGCGATCTGGGCGACGAAATGACGAAATGATGGCGAATGTGAAGTGTGCGTGCGCTTGACGCGGCATTGCCACAGCCACAGCCACTGATGATGGGCTGACGGTCCGCCCTCCTCACTTGATCAAGCGATCGCGCTCGCCTAGCAGTCGCAGCAATCTCCAACCATACAGCATTTCGCAACATCGCACGACACGTGTGTGCGTACGTGCCGTCCATTCCGCCGCGTCTGCCATCCACATGCACCTCAACATGGACACTGCGAGCACGACGTCCGGGCCACAGTTTGTCGGCGAGATCGGCGTCCGCGGTGAGCTCTACATCGCAGTCGACAAGCCCGAGTACACCGCTGGTGACACGATCGTCGGTCGTCTCACCGTCACTGTCAGCGAGACGATCCAATGCGACTGTGCGTAGGCGGCCTATGCCTCTCTCTCTCTCTCTGCTTCCGTATCGCATCGTTCCATCACTCATGCACTCACTCTCTCTACGCTACACACACGTGCAGTACTGACACTGACGCTCGTTGGTGAAGAGAGTGCGCAATGGACCGAGGAGCACGTCGACCATCACTCACGCTACGAGGAATTCCTCCGGCATGACGTACTTGCAACTGCGTTACCGACGCCGTGTGTCCCAGGCGAATACCTCTTCCCATTTCAATACACGCTGCCGCCCAACGCACCTGGCGTTTTGGACGCCGACTCGTTAGATAGCGACACGTGTAGCAGTAGGAAGAGCAATACCATCACAGCACTGCATGCGACGATCAAATATTCCCTCAAAGCGAGCGTCAAGGTCGAAGGTCGCTTCGTCTCGGACCTCGAAGCCGTCCACGCACTCGTCGTACGCGCTGCTGCTGCTGTCGCATCTCCTACAGCGCCTCTGGCTGCTGCTGCACCACTGTCCACGCGACGCGATGGCGCGGCTGCTGCTGTAGGCATCGCGACAGCGCAGAGCGTCGAGCGTACAGTCTCAAAACGCGTGCGGCTGTTCAACTGCCTCAGCCGTGGGACGTGCCACGTCGCTGCTGCGTTGGCAACGAACGTCCTCGCACTTGGCGACACGGTACGCGTGAACCTGTTTGTGAACAACCACACGTCTGCGCTCGCCGTGCGGCGCGTGCGCGTCCGATTGGTCCAGGACGTCGTCCTCAATGACTGTATGACGTGTTCGCGGCCGTTGCTCCAGGTCGAATGCAACGGTCCGCAGTCCGGTGAGCTGCTAGAACGGCCCGTCGATCTGTTGTTGGCTGGGAAGCTTCGGTTCCCAACGACGCGCGGTCGGTTTCTCGCATGTTCGTATCGCATCCGCGTCGAGTGCGACGTCCTGTTTGCTGGTTCGATCGTCTTGGATCTCCCCGTGACGATCTGTCCCGCCCAGCGGCCACTTCGACCGCTGAATGCGATAGCGTCAATGGAAGCGACGCCGAGAGCGACAACAGCAGCGTACGCAGCACAGCTCGCAACACCGACAGCGGCGACGACAACTGCACCGCAGCCACCGCAGCCACCGCAGCCACAGCAGCCGTTTGCGCACTTGGTGAATGCGCCACCGCCGCCGCATCCGACGATCGACCTCATGGCGTAACGCACGACGACATCCAAACGTCATCCCATTCTATCTATCAACACCAACGACACCAACGACACCAACAACGACAATTATGATGCCGTACGGCTTCGGCACTGACTGGCTCTCTCTCTCTATGACAAGCAACGCAGGAGCGTACACATTGGAATGTGCGATGACTTGCTACAAGACAGTAGACAGCAGACAACAAGGATCAACAATCAATAGTCATTCTCTCCATGTGCAATTGTGTTTGTCATTCCGTCAGCTGCTCTTGCTCGTACTGACTACTGGCTCGTTCTCTCCATCGCTTGCGCTCTACTTGACGCTATCGGTCAGCGCTTATGAACTTTCCTCGAAGCTCTCACATGCGCGCGCCAGTCTGAAGTTTGTGCGCGAGCGTCGCGACTTCAGCGTCAATGCGCGTTGCGTTCGCTTCGACCCACTCGAGCGACTGTTGGTGGACGTTCAGGACTTTCAAGACTTGCACCACGGGGTTTGCATCGTCTGCTGCGTCCTGCTGTGCGCGATTGAGCTTCTCGACCGTCTCTTTCAACGTCGTCGACATCGCATTCAGCTGTTCATCGAGATCGACCGACAGCTGCAGCGTCTGTTCGCGTTCCATGTCGGCAGCAACTGGCATCTGGTCCTGCGACTCGTACATCTTGTCAATGCTGTTCTCCAATTGCTATAGTAATCGGACAGAGTAAGTATGCACAGTAAGTTCAGATTTACTCAAAACGTATCATAAGTACGCATCACTAAGTACGCGCGTACCTCCAACGTCGATTTCAGTTCCATTTGATACGCAAAGATCGTATCCAAGTTCGTATCGAGTTCGTTCTGCGCGACTTGGATGCGTCGGACGTCGCTTGCAATGTCTCCGAGCTTCTGCTGGCTCTCCATGAGTTCACTGTCCCACTGACTCACTGATTTAACGTACAAATAGGATCGACGGTGTCAATATCCATACAGTTTCCTCAAATAGAACGACCAAAGGCTCAACACGAGAATTCCCTCAAAGACAACAGACTCGCACCTTTGACCGCTTCAGTCGTAAACGTATCCGCATTCCGCTCGAGCTGCTCGCTCCACATGTTGATAATGTCCTACACCCATACAAAGTCACCCATTAAGTACGCATTGACCGACAACAAAACGTACTTAACAAAGTATAAAAACGTACTTCGATCGTCTTGCCGCGATAATCAGCAGGTGGCTGTTCGGTCGGCGTGGGCTTTTCAGCTGCTGCTGTCGCTGTCGATGGCGCAGTCGCAGACGTCGTCGCTCCAGTCGCTGCTGGTGCAGTCGTCGTCGCATTGCTGGTGTCGCTTGTGCTGCTGGTCGTCCCGAATGCAAAGCCAGACGACGTTGGTAATGGTGCTGCTGCTGTCGTTTTCGCAGCTGCAGCAGCGTCGCTTGCGTTTGCGCTGCTGCCAAATGCAAACCCAGACGACGTTGTCGATGCTGCGGGTGGTGCAGCAGACGCAGCACTCGCGCCAAGTGAGAACCCACCGGCACTGCTGCTGCTGGTTGTCGTCGTCGTTGGAGCAGTGGTGGCTGCCGCTGTTGTGGCTGCTGGCGCTGCAGGTGCGCCAAACGCAAAGCCGCCGGCTGCTGCTGGCGCTGCGGTTGCGGATGGAGCGTTCGCGCCGAACGCGAAGCCGCCGCCGCTGCTCGTTGACGGCGCTGGTGCAGATGTCGTCGCTGTTGACGCTGTTGGCGCAGGTGCGGCAGCCCCGAACGAGAAGCCGCCACTTGTTGATGGCGCAGCGGTGGTTGGTGCAGGTGCGGCAGCCCCGAACGAGAAGCCACCGCTCGTTGAAGGTGCTGGCGCGGTGGTTGGTGCAGGTGCTGCTGCGCCAAACGAGAAGCCACTGCTCGTTGAAGGCGCTGGCGCGGCTGCAACAGCGGTAGGTGCTGCCGCGCCAAACGAGAAGCCACTGCTCGTTGAAGGCGCTGGCGCGGCGGCGGCAGCGGTAGGTGCTGCTGCGCCAAACGAGAAGCCGCCGGTACTGCTACCGGTGCCGCTACCAGTCGTACCAAATTGAAACGACATGTCGACGCGTGGAGTATGTCGAGACGCTGCCTGTCGCGGTTTTGATATGCGAGGGAAGGTGACGGCGAGGTGCACGCTTAGCGTTCGTTCGTGCTTGTTTCTTGCTCCTGAGTGCGCAATTCGACTGGTTTTGTATGATCGAAAGTGTTAAATCGAAATCTAAATAAGTATATATAGTGAAATCGTGTTTAAGAAATATATTACAGTAACAATACATTTGCAGTTGCTGATACTGTACCATCCGGTTACTGTGTCCGTCGCTGTGCATTGTCAAACGCGCGCTGTATTGGTATACGCACAAGGCATGGATGTGTTCGCGTGCCGCACATTCTGTCACTAATGCGCATCGAACAATGCTGCGACAATATGGCGCTGGCTCTTTGGCGTGCAGTCGAGTGGCTGCCGATTGCTGTTGTCGATTGCATTCTTGTTTGCTCCTCGAACGAGAAGCGCGCGGGCGGCGTTGTTGGCGAAAGACGCAGTAGCGTGGTGCAATGGCGTCTTCCCGTCGGCGTTCCGCGCATCAACGTCTGCACCGTGCGTGACGAGCAGCGCAATGAGCGGTTGGGAGTCGTGCACGGACGCAGCATGCAATGACGTCTTGCCGTCGTGCTGCGCAGCGTTCACATCTGCACCGTTCGCGAGCAGCGCTATCACAATCTCGGTTCGTGCGCTCTTGGCAGTGTCCGCCAGCTGCGACTGCTCGCTCTCAGCAGTGCCTGCTCGTACTCGTGGCCCTTCCCATACGGCACCGTACAGCGGTGTCGCCCCGAGCTCCGTCGCAGCATCGACATCGGCGCCATATTGCAGCAGGAGTGTCACAACTGCATGCTGACCGCGTCTTGCGGCTTCATAGAGCGGACTCGTACCAGTTGCACTGACTGCATCGATGTATGCACCTTCTGCGAGCAGCAGCTTCACGGCAGCAAGGTGGCCACCGCCAGCAGCTGCATGGAGCGGAGTGCTGCCCGATCGGTTTGCGCTGTTCACGTCAGCTCCGTGGGCCAGCAGTATGGTCACGATAACGAAACTGCCAGTCTTTGCTGCAGCATACAGCGGTGTGTAGCCTTGGTAGTCGAGTGCTGTGATGCTTGCACTATGTGTGAGCAGTGCCTGTACAATCTCGTCACTGCCGACTTGGATTGCTGCATGCAGCATCGGCGTGCCACGCGACACGCGGCTTGCGTCTGCACCGTGTGCCAACAGCTCGTGTACGATCGAACAGTGGCCGTACTCGACTGCAGCAAACAGCGCTGTCGCACCATCACCGGCACCGCCGACTGTCGTAGCGTCAACATCTGCACCGTATGCGAGCAAATGCGACACAATCGCGCCGTAACCGCGGCTTGCAGCAAGTCTCAGCGGCATGTCGACGCACGACGTTGGGACATTGATGCGTGCGCCGTGTGCGAGCAGCAGCGCGACGACGTCGCTGTGACCTTTTGAGAGCGCAGCGTGGAGCGGCGTAAAGTTGAATGAGCCGACACGCTCGCAGTCTGCATTGTGTGCCAGCAGCACGCGCACCGTGTCGACCAAGTCTGCTGAAGCAGCGCGGAACAGCGGTGTCTGGCCGCGCCGGATGTTCGGATCGACGTTTGCACCGTGTGCGAGCAAGACGGTGACAACCTCGCTATGGTTATACTCAGCAGCGAGCTGCAGCGGTGTCCAGCCGTCGTCGGCAGCTGCGCGGAAATTTGCTCCGTGTGCGAGCAGCACCTTTACGATCGCTGTCGCACCGAGCTTCGCAGCGAGGTGGAGCGGTGTTAGTCCGTCGCAGTTTGCCATATGGACATCTGCGCCGTGAGCGAGCAGCTGTTTGACAACGTCAAGATGCTTTTTCCGCGCCGCGAGGTAGAGCGGTGTCACACGACCCTTTGTGACCGCATTCACGTGTGCGCCGTGCGCGAGCAGCATCGCTGCAACGCAGCGGTCGTTGTTCGATACAGCAAGGAGCAGTGGCGTTGCACCTCCCTCGTCGGCAGTGTTTGGATTCGCTGCAAGCGCCAAGAGCGCGCGCACAGCCTCGATCTGCTGGTAGCGCGTCGCGATGTACAGTGCCGTCATGCCGTTCAGTGTCGCGGTGTCGACTGTCGCGCCGTGTGCTAGCAGCTGCACAATGACAGCGCCGCTGTTGCTTTTGACAGCTGCATGGAGCGGCGTCCAGCCGTACACGTCTGCAGCGTGCACGCTCGCACCGCGGTCGAGCAGCGTGGTGATGATCTGCGTATTGCCGCTGGACGTCGCAAACCAGAGCGGCGTCGCGCCGTTCGTCGTCGTCACGTGCACGCTTGCGCCAAGGGCGAGGAGAGCGAGTACAGTGGACTCACGACCAATCGATGCGGCAACGTGCAGCGGTGTCGCGCCATCGCGCATCGTGGCGTTGACGCCTGCACCGAGCGCGACGAGCACTGCCACGAGTGTGTCGTGACCGCCTCGAACGGCTTGGGTGAGTGGCGTGCCGTCTGCGTCTGCATCCAGGAGCTCTGAATGCTGAGTCAGCAGCACGCGCGCACGCACTTCGTTACCTTCGCGGCAAACACTGAGCAGCTCCTGTAAAGCTGGCGATGCAGCTTGCACGACAACCGTCTTCGCGGCCAGGATGGCGGCCAGCATGATTCACGATGTTTTTTGTCTATTTTGCGCACAGTGTGTTTGCTTTTGTGACGATAATACTATATGTATACCGGTATGTGTGCAATCCCACCTGGCTACATTTGGCTACATTTGGCTACATTTTTAGCTGCTTGTCTTCGAGCTCGCACCACGAACTTGTCCATTGCGCACGCCCACACAAGCTCATTCTACGACGTACTCTCTCGACTACTTGTAGTCTAGAACACGGCAGCATGGAACGCATCTCGGAAGGCTCGGGCGTCGGTGTCGCAGGACGGATCTTCATCAAGGTCGACCACGAGCAGTACGCGCCAGGTGACCTCGTCACGGGCACGGTCTTTGTCACCATCGCTGACTCGATCCAGTGTAAAGGTGCGGTGATAATTATGCAAGCTGAGAGTGCTGTCGAGTGCTTTCAGTGCATCGGGTTGCTGCGTACTCACGGTAGCTGCGTTGCATGCATGCGCAGAGCTCCTTGTGATCCTCGACGGCAAAGAGAGCGTAACGTGGGACGAGAGCGAAGGCAGCACGAACGAAACGTTTGAACGCGAGCTGCTGCACCACAAGGTACGTCCGTCGTCTTGCTCTATTGCAATAACCTCAGCGCTGGAATGCATGCGTCGCTCACTCTCCGTTTCATGCTCGCTCAGATTGCACTGTGTCCAGCGAAGACGCACTTTGAACCCGGAGATTTTGAGTACCAGTTCACGTACCAACTCCCACTCGTGCTCCCAACGACGTTCAATGTCGAGAACGAGTACTACGGACCGCTCGAGCGCTTGCGCGTCGACACGCGGTACACTGCAACGGCGTGGCTCACGGTCGACGGCTCGTCCGTGTCGTACATTGCAGCAACGCATCCGTTCTTCGTATACGTGCCAGCAACTGCAGCAGCACTGACGACAGCACCACAGCCAGTGCACGAGACGCGCGAAGAGCACTTGCGCTTTCTATGCTGCTTGGAGCGCGGCGTCTGCGAAGTGCGCGCGTCGAGCGCCAAGCGCGTGCTCGTTGCAGGCGACACGTTCCAGCTCGAGTACCAGATCCGCAACCAGCAGTCCGCGTGTGCGATCAACTGGGTGCGCGTCGAGCTCGTCGAGGAGGTGACGCTCATTGACGTCGGCCAGCGCACGGGGATGAGAGTCCCGCGTGTGATTGCAACGCATCAGTTTCCAGGAGTGATCGCTGGCTACAACTCAGAGCTCCAGCGTCTCGACCTCAAGCTTGCAACTGCCAGCCCAGGCTCTGCGGTCGCGTCCGTACCAGTGAACGCCTCGACGACGTGTCAGCACTTTGCTGCAGCGCACATGGTGCGCATCACGTGCAAGCCGTTCATGTGCCGAAGCTTCGTGCTCGAGCTGCCGCTGACGGTCCTGCACGCAATCGCAGCAAAAGACACGATCGTTGGGAGCGACCGACCAAGTGCTGGCGCCGAGGCGAGTGGCACAAACGCATGACAGCAGAGGTTTGAGATCAATAGCAGGAACGAGTGAGGATGTAGCGAGGACGCTAGAGCAGCGACGACATCCCTTGCATCACGACGGCTTCAATATTACGTTACTTATCACGCTCTTCGACTGCTGCAAAGCTTCTCTCTCATTCACTCTTTCTCTTTCGACTAGTACCACACTACTACACCAAAAATATCTGAGACACCATCGCACCTTCTGAGTCCAAATCTGACACTATCAGCGAATACCTTGATTATATCGCGTATTTTAACAGCGCCGATTCTTGATCGACCAAAAACAATGGCGCACAAATGCCAATCGCAATTGCAAACGTGCGCCAACGACCAACATGCGTGACGTCCTCGCGAGTGGCGGGTTGCGGCTCGCGCAGACAGCAGTCACGCACTTTGGCGACGAAGGCGCGCTTGATGTGAATGCAGACTACGACTACGAATACGTGCTCGACTGGTACGACTGGCTTTGGCGTGGCAAGCTGCTTGTCGTTGCAGAACCTTGTGTGTACTGCGCATGAAGCGCAAACAACTATGCCACTCACACTCGTATGTACACACAAACGACAGCAAGCCGATGGCACATGGTGGTCCACTTGCACTCGCGCTCTCGAACTTTACAGTGCAGCTGCGCAACCGCGAGACGCTCGCATTGGAGACCGAGGTGCGTCGTCTCCACTCCTGCTCTGCGTGACTCCATGCGTCCATTCGTCTCACGTGCGCTCTCTCGCTCTTTTACCATTCGATCGGTCGTATCATACGTAGTTTCACGCACACAACAGTACGATCAACGAGCTCTGGACGTCAGCGACTGCGCCATGGAGCGTCGCAACGTGCTCGAGCGATACGAGCGTCAAGTTTTGGGACCTGCGTGCATCTACGAGTCAACCAGCAATCGCAATCGCAGTCAACCACGAAGCCTGGAGCCTCGACGTCGGTCGCGACGATACGTTATTAGCAGTCGGCACGGACGTCCAAGCGCACTTTTTCGACTTGCGGACGAGCCACAAAGTGCGTCTTTTTGGCTGCTTGTACCTAATATAGGGCACACCCATAGTGACTCTATTGTACTATACTAGATGGGCGAGTACGGCGAGAGTCACGTCGATGCAGTGACGCAAGTGCGTTTCCATCCGGTTGCGACGCACTTTGTCGTCACGGCGTCCGAAGACGGCGTCGTGAGTATGTTTGATACGCGGATCGCGGACGAAGACGACGCAGTCGAGTCGATCGTGAGCGTCGAGAGCGCAGTGACGAAAATCGGCTTCTTTGGCCATCAGATGGCGAATGTCTATGTGCTCACGGGCTCCGAGACGCTCGATCTGTGGAATTTGCATACCGCTGAGCGGTTGCATCACTACGCGACGATCCGGGACGACTGCAATGCCCATCGTATTGCAACCGACTACCTCGTCGATTGTGTCTACGATACAACGACGAACGAACTGTTTGTCGTTGCGGGAAGTCACGACGGCACGGCGAACGTTGTGCACGTTGCCACGAGCGGCGCAGCGCCGCACTTGCGCCATGCAGCAACATTGACTGGTGGCCACAAAGCGTGTATTCGTAGCATGTATTATGATCCAGTAGCGCACGCTTTGTTTACCGGTGGGGAAGACGCGCGGCTGTGCAAGTGGTCGCCGTCGTCGAATGGCGTGATGGGCGGAGTGGCAGGAGGGGCGACAGCGAGTAAACTCAAGACGACGCACGATATTGCCGGGTTGAAGAAAGCACGCAAATCGTCTCGGCCGTATTAGATTAGCGAGGTAGTGCTGTAGAAACGTTGTCTAATATAGATGCTGTGTTGATGATTATTCGTTCTACCGGTATACTGTACCGGTACTAGCATTAAAACATGACACACACTGTGATTAGATAAATCATAGAAATACCAGTAGTCAAAATGATCATTTGTCTTTCCACACAAACTACAGTATTTTACGAAACGACGCAAGCACAACCATGCACTTTAGCTCAGACTTCAACTCGCCGCCAGCAACAGCAGCAGCAACCGTGACGACAGCACAGCGGCGACAGCAAACGCACAGTAAACGCACTCACACATACCTGTAAGCATCGACACCGCCAGCAGCCAACCAACGAACGAGCCATCACCATGTCGGTCATCATCAAGAAAGTCACGGACTTTTACAAAAAGGACGAGTGCAGCAAGTTCTACAAGCTCGGGAAGACACTCGGCACGTACGTTCTGGCATTCATGCGCTTGCCATAGAGCGTTGCGCTGTGTTTGTGCCTGTGTTGACTGGTAGTATGCCTGGTTGACGCTTTCATGCCTCGTGTTTTCGACCAACATGATGATTGTATCGTCACTAGCGGAAGCTTTGCGACCGTCAAGAGCGCGATCAGCAAAGCCGACAACTCACGGTGGGCAGTCAAGTGCATCGACAAAGCGAGTTTGACGGCGGAAGACGAAGAAGCGCTGCGCGTCGAAGTCGAAGTGCTCCAGCTCGTGCAACATGCAAACATCGTGCGCCTCCGCGAAGTGTTTGACTGCCAGAAGACGTTCTACATGGTCATGGAAGAGATGAGCGGCGGCGAATTGTTTGATCGCATTGTTGAGAAAGAAAAATATTCCGAAAAAGAAGCGAGCATCGTCGTCCGGAAACTCGCAGGCGCGTTGTTGTATTGCCACGACAAAGGCATTGCGCATCGCGACCTCAAGCCGGAAAACTTACTCTACCAGTCGACGGACGACGACGCCGAGATCAAGATCGCAGACTTTGGGCTCGCAAAGCTCATAAAAGGCGACTCGCTCATGCAAACGGCGTGTGGGACGCCCGGCTACGTCGCACCGGAGATCCTCGAAGGTCGCCCGTACGGTGCAGAAGTCGATCTGTGGAGTCTCGGCGTCATTACGTACATTCTGTACGTTATATGTTATATGTTATACGTTGTACGTTATACGTTGAGCAAACATACACACAGCCGACAGTCGACGCTCACACTTGCGCTTATGCAAACAGTCTCTGTGGCTTCCCGCCGTTCTACGACGAGAACAACGCAGCGCTGTTTGCGTCGATCAAGTCGGGGATCTTTGACTTTCCGTCGCCGTATTGGGACTGCGTGTCGCCGTCCGCGAAAGATCTGATTGCGCGCTTGCTCGTCGTCGACCCCAAGAAGCGCTTGACGGCGCAGCAAGTGCTCGACCATCCGTGGATCTCGGTCTGTTCGTAGCTGACTATCGATCTATTTTTTGTTCGCGTGTCCTGCCTCTACTGACGTTTGTTTACGAATTGATAACAATAGGACGTCACGAATGTGAACGACGAAGCGCTGCCGCACTTTACGGCCGAGATGAAGCGCTACAACGCGCGTCGGCGCTTCCGTGCTGGGATCATGGCCGCGAAAACGATCAGCGGCCTCGCCGTCCACGCCGTGAAGAAGAAGTCGGTCGGTGGCAATGCGCTCGAAGTCGGCGTTGCGACGCTCGCGCTGCACGACAACGCAGGCAACACAGCAGCGACAGGCGTCGCAACGCCGACACCAGGCGCCGCAGCGTCACCAGCCGCACCAGTCTGAGTGCATTCGCCATCATGCTCTCAAGCTATTGAAATAGCAATAGCACAGCTGAAGAAGCACCGACAGGAAACGACAACCAGAATATCATCACAAAAACACGGCATTAGACATTTACACTCAGAAAATGTATGGCAAATCTCACTCCTCTCGTTTCTTTTCGATGTTGCCGACCATCACTCCTTCTCCAACTGCAACTTCTTGCTCTTGCGTTCCGCATCCTCTCAGTCTCTCATTAGCGCCTCCTTACAACACACAGCCGCCGTGCGGTGTGATCGAGAAGCTCTGCTTGTTCTCCTCTTCTTCCAACTCGGCCGCTTTCTTGCGCGTGCGGTAGATGAACCCGAACGCTGCAACGACCGCCATGCAGCCTGCGACGACTGCAAGCAAGACGGTCGCGGTTGAGCCGTCGCCACCGCCTTCGCTCTGCGTGTTCGCGTCGGTTGTCGTGTCGCTCTTCCCGCCAGCGTAGTTCGTCGAGTCTTTTGCGTTGACGAACGGCGTGTCGACCGTCGTGCGACCGGCCGTCGCTGTCGCATCGGCGTCTGCGCCCGTCTCGTTGTCGCTCGTCGTCGTCGCGTCAGTTGCCGCTGAAGACGACGACGTGAGCTTGTCCGCAACGCTCCCAGCGTCAGTGAGCGATCCAGCAGCCGACCCCGCGGCCGAACCAGCCGACTTTGTCTTGCTCGCATTGTCGAGCGAACCACTCGACAGCGCAGTCGCATTCGTCGCTGCTGGTTTCGGCGTTGCCGTCGGTGCAGCGGTCGTTGGGGCGGGCGCTTGCGTCGTGGCAGCAGACGGCGCGGGCGTCGTCACTGCCACGGGCCCAGACGCTGGGACACTCGCGCCAAACTTGTCACTGGAGTCCGCCTTGACGATCCCATACGTCTGTTCAAACAAGTCATGCTTCGTCGGTTGGTCAAACATCTGAAAGTAAAACTTCTTGTGCGCCGGCAGTGCGGTGCTCCAAGCTTTGTACGCACTAAAGTAGCCGCTCGCACTCGCTACCGAACCACTGTTGCCAGCAAACTGCCCGGCCGAGGGCCAGCCGGTCTCACCTAAAATCAACTTGTCGCCGGCCATCGCAAGTGCTTTGTTCCAGTGTGACTTGGTCAGTTCGATCGCATTTGACGCGCCGTCCTGCCCGCCGGTGAAGAACGGATGGATGTTCACGCCAATGACGTCGCACGCACTGATGAGGTTTGTGAGGCCTGGCATGTTGTTGAGGAACTCCGTGTTGCGCTGGACCGTGCCGACCTTGACACCCGGTGGTGCGAGGCCCTTGACGCGCTGGATCTCTGCGATCATTCGGTCGGGCACGGCGCCGTACCGTGCGAGGTTCTCATTCCCGATCATGATGTAGAGCACGTTGCCGTCCTTGGCAGCCGACAGCGCAGCTTCGAGCTGCGTCGCGTAGTCGCCTTCGTCGTACGGAACGCCAGCTGCGACTTGCATGCCGGCCTTTGCGATCTGCTTGACCATGTCGGTGTTGCCAAACTTGGAAATGTACGTCCGAACGAACGTGAAGCCTTTGCTGCGCATCGCTTCAATGTCTTTCGCGACCGTCCCAGCGTTCTTGGCTTCAATGCCGACGTGGTTTGGGTCGTAGCACACGCCGTTGGCGTCGACGAACGAGCCGCAGAGCGCCGCGAGGAACGCTGAGAACAACAGCGTCGCGCCAGTCTTCATGATTGATGAAATGAGTTGCGTAGAGTACTGCGTTGGTGGGACGACAGTGGGGCGTGTGCGTGTTCTCTTTCCGTTGAGAGAAGCAGAAGCGCGACGAGGTCCGATCGGCAAGCGTCGAGTCGGGAAATGAACGCTGCATGTCAGTGCGAGCGCCAGACGACTCTCACACAAAAAACGGCACCAGCATGTGTGTGTATGTGAGAGAGAGAACGACTTCGACGCTCATTGTGCTCCAGCAAGCCAAGCGTGGGGCTGGTTGGAGCTCGATACAGACAACCAACAGGAGGAGGGAACAACGCGAAGCCACATGTTGTTGTTGTGCGGGCAGACCGCATTGCACTTGGTTGTTTGCGATAGAGAGAATGACTCGCGCAAAAAGAGCCAGCTACGAATGTTGCGGATCAAGTCAGCAACCGATAACTGCACACTTGATTAAAGTATTGCGTGTGTGTGACGTGTGAGGAGTTCGTTGAACAACGTGACGAAACGTTTAGAGTATCGATAAATTGACAAGATGCGTATGCCTTTTCAGACATTCGCCTACGTGCGTATGCTGCATACGTTTTTGGAGGAGGCGTTCAATTGTTTGAACTGCATACGCATGTAGACAAAGTACAAGGACTTTCTTTTGTCACTATAGTGACGCGCGTTGACACGCAGACGCGTTTTCAAGCGCTTCGACTCGCTGATCCCGCTACAAGCGCGTCAGCTACCCCTTCACACACATGCACGCACACGCACTCACAACACAACACACATGCCCAAGCAACACAAACACACCCCATTTGTCAACAAATGCGCGACTCAATGGAAGCGTGATGCATGACGCTGATAAAGTGTGTATTTGAGCGTGAGCAGAGCGGTGCGGGAAGTGGCTCAGCTCTGCTGCTGTAGCAATTCATCAGCGACGTCTCGGCCGGGTCGTGCGTGAATGCGAGCAGTGACTCGATAGCAGCAGCGTGGCATTGTGTACGAGCGGCGCTTGCGAGTGCTTCGAGATACATCGGCGTTGTGCTAACGCGCCGCGCTACAGGTGAGCGGATGCGAGTGCGACGTGTTAAGACAGGAAACACGAATGTGTCGAGTGGCATGCACGGAACTGTGTCCTACTGCATTGTTGTCATTGGATGTACACGGTGTGCCATTGTGGTTCACGTGACTGTGTATCTGTTGCTGTCACTATTCTGCACGAAAGAGTCAATAGCAGGTCGATGCACACCCATTTTGACGCACAGATAAAGTTCTGTCAAAGTCAAACTTGTACATACGCATACTGACGAATGCTACTACAACTGGCAAGCCAAAATACTTTGCATACGCATTCTGTCAATTCCCGAAAGAAGTCAGCACAGGGTGACCCAGTTGAAGTCACGCGGTGTTTTGCCAATGATGAACTCGAAGCGCCGACCCAGCGCTCGAGTGCGCTCAAGCTGGTGTTAAACTACAGCAGAGAGAGCAGACGACGCCATGGCTACCGACTTGCGTCCGTCCCGCACACAGCAACGGCACGTGCAGCTGCATACGAACATGAGCATGGCGTGTATTCCGCCACCTGTCTGGGTGAGCAAGTTCTCGCGGTTAGGACGCTTCTGCTCAATGTGATTCGCATTCGTGTTGATGTTAAAGCGGCTGCTGCGTAGGAGAATGGTTCAGGCGATCGATCGATTGATGCGTACACGTGGGCTTGTTGCCACGCTTGCTTGAACCACCTGCTCGCGTCTGTCGTGGTGCTAAAGTTGATGCTCGTAACGGTATCAGCAGCACCGCTGTCAGGTGATCACGTTGACATTGACGCCGTCGCCACACCGATATGCGATGACTGGTAGCAACACACCACACGCAGCAGACGTGGCAGACAGTAAAGCGTTTAACAATACGCCGCCACAAGCAGCGCAAGTCGTGACAGACCAAGACAGACGTCGGAATGTTGTGACATGCTCCCTACTATTCAGTCACGGTATGCATATCTCGAGAGCGCGCGTGAAAGCGTGGCATGCGGGCGGAGGCCACACCCTGTAGTCCACGACTCGTTGCACACAAGCACAATCGACATGACACGCTCAATGGTGAAACGTATAGGCAACGACACGAATCGAAACACAAACAAGTTGAAGTCGCTATTCAAAAATGTCCGAGTCCGCTTATCGATCTGGGGTCATGCAGTATGCAGTTGCTGCAATCGCAACGCATTACCGACTTGCTTTCTATGACAAACCGACTAAAGATGTAAAGTAGCGACAACTAACACACACAGAGAAACCCCAGCTACGATGGCTTCGTTGCCCATTCAGCTGTTTACAGCACGCAGCTGCCGTGCGGCGTGATCGCGACGCTGTCCTTGGCTTCAACTGCCTCCAACTCGGCAGCTTTCTTGCGCGTGTGGTAGATGAACCCAAACGCTGCGGCAACCGCCATGCACCCAGCAGCAACTGCAAACACGACGGTCGTCGCACCACCTGCGGCACCAGCGCTCTGTGAGTTTGCGTTCGTCGTCTTGTCGGCTTCACCAGCAATGATCGGGTCGCCGTGGCCGTCCGAGACGATTTCCGGGCGCGGTGCGTTGGCCGTGCCTTCCGCTGCGCCAGCTGCGCCAGCTGCACCAGTAGCGCCCGTGCCATCGACGCCCGTGTCCGCGTCAGTCGCGTCGCTCGTCGAGGCGCCGGTTGCGTCAATCGACGTCGTTCCGTCGGCAAGCGAACTTGCGGTCTGGGTCGAGTGGCCCTTCGAGCCCGCGACGTCGCCCGCGGCGCTCGACGCCGTGCTGCTGTGCGTCTGCGTCTGCGTCTGCGCGGCGGTGGTTGCATTCGTCGCGCCGGGCGTCAACGACTGTGCATCCGTTGGCGTCGATGTCGGTGTCGAGGTCGTCGTCGACTGTGCAGCGGCCGTTGGCGTCACACCCGGCGCGTGCGACACTGGCGCGTCCGTCGGCTTCGTCGTCTGCGCTTGCGCTTGCGATGGCGCGGGCGTCTGGGGCGCAGGCGTTGCAGCTGGTGGCGCGGGCGTCGACGCTGGGGGCACGTACGCCGGTGGCGACACGGGTGCAGGCGCAACGCCGACGTTAAACTTATCGGTCCGGTCTTTCGTGAAGATCCCGTACGCTTGTTCAAAGTCTTCGTGACGCGTCGGTTGGTCAAACATCTGAAAGTAAAAGCGCTTGTCACCCGGGATGGCGCTCCATGCGTTGTACGCACTAAAGTACCCACTCGCTTGGTAAAAGTCACCCTTGTTCCCCGCAACGGACCCAGCCGTGGGCCAGCCCGTTTCGGTCAGGATCAACTTGTCGCCAACGACGCCCAAAGCTTTGTTCCAGTGAATCTTCGTGAGTTCCATCGCGTTCGTTGCGCCGTTCTGGCCGCTCGTGAAGAACGGGTGGATGTTAATGCCAACGGCATCACAGACGTTGATGAGTTCCTTGAGGCCGCCGATGTTCTCGAGGATCTCCGTGTTCCGCTGGACTGTCCCGACCTTGACGTGACCGGGGACCATGCCCTTGACACGACGGATCTCATCGATGAACGACTGCGGGACACTGCCACGCAAGTTTTCGTTCCCGATAAACATGTACTGGACGTTCCCGCCCTGCGCGACCGCGACGGCCGACTTGAGCTGCTCTGCGTAGTCCGGGTTGCCGTATGGCACGCCCAACGCGAGCGTCATGCCCTGGTCACGGATGATCTTCGCCATCTCCGTGTTCCCAAACTTGGAGATGTACGTCCGCACGTGCGTGAAGCCCTTCTGGCGAATCGCTTGCATGTCTTTGATGATCGATGCTTCACCCTTCGCGCCAAGCGAGTGGTCTGGGTCGTAACAGACGCCATTGCCGGTGACGTTGCACACGGCAGCGAGGAACGTCGCGATGAGGAGCGCAGCACCCGTTTTCATTGTGGTAGTGGAAGACGCTACGAGCTGGGGTTGTGCTGGATTGGGAGGTAAGTAGCTGCTGAAGCTCTGCGGTCTGTCCTGTCAAGATCGAAATGGCATCGATCGA